>LPNX010321926.1:224626-308662 GCA_001517045.1 Pseudotsuga menziesii
GTGAGAGATGTATGTTTGTTTGATTTTAAAGCCTGCAAAAGAGAGCTGCACCCTTTTGTCGATTCATTAAATCTGGCTTGTGAGGGATTCTCAATGAAAGAAGCATGGAAGGTCTTTCGTAACACAAAACAGTGGCACACAAATTATCCTCATATAATGAAATTATGGCAAGCTGTACTCACTATTCCTGCAAGTACAGTGGATTGTGAAAGAGGATTTTCTAAGCAAAATATCATTAAGGACATTCGAAAATCAAGGTTAGGATTGGATACACTAGATGCGCTGATGAGAATATCTTTAAATGGACCTGAATTATCTATTGTTGATTGGAATGCAGTGTATGAAATATGGAGAGATACAAAGTCAAGAAGAGTTCTTGAGCTTTGAGAGTTGGGAAGTCTTCCTAATCTTCTCAAGTGAGCTGTGTTTATTTTCAAACCAATTATATAACGTTTTTGGGCTGGATGCAGCGAGATATCTACTGATGAGTTTTTGACTTTCCAATGAAGCATAACTACACTTGCAATTTATGTGGGGGGGATATACTGTATTGTGGTGTTTTCATGGTGATCTGGTCATTATATCTAGAATGAACCTGAGATTTAAGGCTCTTAGGAAGTGAGATGTGTAATTTATTTATATTGACAAAACAAAGGCTTAATTTAGAATTCGGTTATGGTAAAAATATTCAGCGAGAAAGATCATGGGGCAGGGGAAGATAGAGCTGAAGAAGATAGAGAGCACAAGCAACAGGCAAGTAAATGGACTCTCAGCCCTTGAAATATCCACGTTGAAACATTGGTGCGATGCTATTTTTAAAATGAGACATTTATTTCCACTGGTGACCTTTAATCATATATACCGAGAGCACAATATGCTAGCTGATAGCCTATCCAAATTGGCTCTGAATATGGAGGTGGGATCTGGACACTTCACTGAATCCTTGGATGGGAAGGTTATTGAAGAAGGCCAAATTTCTCTTTTTTGATGGCTGTATATATTATTTGATGGTTGTTTATACTATTTGCAGCATGGGAAGGTTATTGAAGAAGGCCAAATTTCTCTTTTTTGATGGCTATATATATTATTTGATGGCTGTTTATACTATTTGCAGCATGGGAAGGTTATTGAAGAAGGCCAAATTTCTCTTTTTTGATGGCTGTATATATTATTTGATGGCTGTTTATACTATTTGCAGCATGGGAAGGTTATTGAAGAAGGCCAAATTTCTCTTTTTTGATGGCTGTATATATTATTTGATGGCTGTTTATACTATTTGCAGCATGGGAAGGTTATTGAAGAAGGCCAAATTTCTCTTTTTAGATGGCTGTATATATTATTTGATGGCTGTTTATACTATTTGATGGCTGTTTATACTATTTGCAGCATGGGAAGGTTATTGAAGAAGGCCAAATTTCTCTTTTTAGATGGTTGTATATATTATTTGATGGTTGTTTATACTATTTGCAGCATTCTGATGTTCATGTATATTTTTTTTTCTTTATGTGGCTGATTTGGGAGGCTATGAGCTAGCTGTGCTGTGATTGGATATATGTTTGCAGGTCATATAGACATTTCAGTATTCTGACCTGAACATTCAGGGATGATGAGAAAGTCTGCTATGTTTCAGACTTTGTTTTGGCTGGCAGTCTTTATTTTCCTCTTTATTTTGGTAGGCAGACTTAGCAGAAAATTGCTTTCTTTTGGTGAATGGGTGGCTAGAATGTTTATTCACCACCTGGCATATTGATAGCAATACTGTAACTTGTTGATATAACATGACTACAGTAATGTATGCTGCAACCCAAAACCCTATACCCTAATGCGTGCAGCAACCCTAAACCCCAACTTTTAAAGCCCTGGCTAGCGCATGAATTGAACTGTAGATTCCTTTGAGCACAAATTGCCTGTTGGTAAATAAACTGCAAATAAAATTGAAGAGAATCCCGTTGTATGACACGATATAATGTGCAGGGAAGACATCTTCTACAGATAATTCGTTTATTCTGATTAGAACGTGTTTTCAATTGTTTCTGTTGGAAAAAGCTAGAGATAAATTAATTTCTCAGTACAGTGTGATTTGTCCACTTTTAACTATATATTTACTTAGATTCCGAGACTTATTCATTTTTCAGTTCTCTGTGATTTCATGTTAAACTTTACTCGTAGAATCAGAGGTTTAATTTATTTTTAGGTACTGACAGAAAAGTCTGCTGCTATATTAAGAGGGTTTGTCAATCCGGCCCAGAAGAAATTGGAAAAGGAAACTTCAATTTATTTGTTCTTTCAGTATTGTGAGATTTAATATAGAATACAAAAAAGTATTTCTAGGATTTCTGAGATGAAGCGTTACAGTTTTGATCTTTAAAAAGTTCTACTTTACAATATATTTATTTTTTAATTATATTCTAAAACGTTTGTAATAAGATTGTTTATTTTATTTTCAAAAGAACAAAATTTATAAATTACCCCTCTCTATGAGCACTCGAGTTGCTCTAAACTACTGTAGGTTTATAATTGCCCCCGCAATACGTAGTAGAATCAATTGGAAGAAAAATAAGCAGTGATTAATTTGTTTTTCAGTATCAATCAAGAACAAAGTGTATGCTCCTTTATAGCAAACTTAGAAATGAAAATATATTTGACAGGCACCAAATTGCCGAGGACGTAAAATGACAGGCACCAAAAACTTGAAAACGTCACCAAATTTTCCAAATTTTCACATGACAGGCACCAAATTGCCGAGGACGTAAAATGACAGGCACCAAAAACTTGAAAACGTCACCAAATTTTCCAAATTTTCACATGACAGGCACTGGAAATTTGAAATTCCAGGCCTGATTATATTATATTTATAAAAATATGAAATTATATTTATAATGTTTACAATATATATCAGTGGATAAATTTTTGGTCAAAACGGATTAATACATAATCAACGCCTTACAGATTGCATAATAACCCTGTCTGCGGCAGGGATAAAAATAACAATAAAATTATTTTACATAATGTGGAATGAGTGTTGGTAAGACATTTCAAAACTTATGTTATAACATTATAATGTGAATCAAGATCAATTATTATAGTCGAATCATTTTAATTTTTTAAAATGTGGAATATGTGTTAGTAAAAAATATGATTATGTTCAAATTATTATAATATATAATGAATAAATATGAAACTTATTTGAATATGTAAATTTAAATAAATAGTTATTAATGTCAAGTTATTTTAATTAAGTTTATACTTTAAAACAAAAATATTTTACTTCATTTGATTATATGATAACGTTATTTAAGTATTTTTATTGTAATATCTCTCAATTTATCAACATTATTTGTAATATTAAATCTAGACTCTATATTTTGATGAGTTTGGTTGATTGCGGAATCCATCTAAATGGTCTTTGGAGGACAGTTGTAACCGCTACATTTTGTTTTTAATGAAATTCAGAATGAAAGGGACAAGCCACGTTAAAAGATGAAACTATGCTTGCAAGAGGGGGATACATAGAGCGGTAAACCTAAGGGAAGTACACCAGGCGTCGGAACGCCTTAATGGCACCGGATAGACCCTGGAGAAATCAGGCTACAGTGGTTAACGGGGATTCAATGGAGAATGGACCATAGCTGCGAAATAAGATCGGATAAACCCTAGAGAAAATCAGGGCGCAGTGGTTGACGGGGATTCTTTGGGGAATGGACTGTAGCTTCAAAGTAAGACCTAGGCAACCAAACTATAAGAGGGCATATGCGAGGAGCAAGGACGCTGCTGATTATGTTGGGAAAGAATGAACTTTTGCTGCGTGGGCACTCTGTGTTAGGAAAGACTTGATAGAAATACTTGTTGCGTGAGCACTCTGTATTAGGCAAGTGACGTCTTCCTGGAAAACTGAACTGAGGTTAGCTATCTCCGCTCTTGGCACACATAGTTTATCTCGGGGTTGATTGAGGAAAGAGCATATTTGTACCTAATCTACGGTTGGGTGGAACGTGGATGTCCCTTTTTCATTGTGTCTCACTTTACAAACAGGTTTCATTACTGGGTTTATGTTTCTGCAAAACTATTGAGCTCAGGTTATCTTTCCATATGTGTAAATGTGTGTCTCAATGCTTCTGAAATGATAAATATCAGTTTTAGTTTTATTGATGCAAGTGTTTATGATGAGTTGGTGTACACTCATACTCTGTTTTGAATAACTATGACTTGCATTTGGTGATATTGGTTGCTCAAATGGTGTAATATTGTTTCTATAAAGAGTTACTAGGATGTTGTATGATTACTTATTAAAGCCAGACTAAGGGACCCCTGGTAGGAAATCCAATGTGCTCTATTGGGTTTAGACCCTTTCATGTTTAGTGAAGCCCTTGTATAATACCTTAAATTCCTAAGGGAGGGTGAAACTATGAAGGAGATCTTGGATGTTGAAGTTCTTAAGAAACAGGCCACTGTACACCACCATAAAATACCTAAGCATGAGCTTGTCAAAGTAAATCATTCAGCTTAAATCCGTGATTCCATTGAGGGTTGGCAACTCCTTAGTATTTCCAAGAAAACACAGAGAAGATAGGTGAAAAACCTTGGGTCGGAATACTTGCAAAAGCCTTAAAATTTATAAATAATTAAAGTGCTTCTATAACCTACAATCTACAATCGACGTTGCGGGAGCGGGTAGCAAAGTAAAATTCATAAGGAATTGAAGTGTTTTTGGAACCCGCAATCCGCATTGTGGAAGCGAAAAGAGAGTAAAAATTCATAAGGAAGTGGTGTGGTTCTGCAATCCACATTTAGAAAGAGGAAAACAGAGTAAAAGTTATCAGGAATGGGAACGTTTCCCCAACCCGCAATCTGTATTGCGGAAGCGGAAACTAGGGTTAAAATGTAATGAATATAAGCACTTTCCGCAATCCACAATCTGCATTGTGGAATGCGGAAAATGGAAGTCAAGACTATAAATTATTCACGAGGTTCTGCAATCCGCAATCCTCTATTGCGAAAAGCGAAAAGAGGAAGAAAAATATAAATAAAATATGGGGTTTCCGCAATCTGCAATCTGCATTGCGGAAAGCGGAAGGCAGAAGTTAAAAAGATATGTGTTTTCACAATCCGCAATTGCGAAAAAGATATGTATTTTCGCAATCCGCAATTGCGGAAAGCAGAAGCGAAAGTTGGAAACTGTAAAGTAATTATGTGAGATTTTCTGCAATCCGCATTGCAGAAAGCGGAGGTTAAAAATGTCAAGAACTTAAGTGTTTCTGCAATCCACATTTCGAAATGCCGAAAGCAGAAAGGAAAAATTGTTAAAACATAAAAGTTTTATGCATTGCAGAATACGGAAAACAGAAAGAAAATTATTAAGATATAAGGGATTCGACAATCTGCATTGCGGAAAGTGGAAGAAGAAAATTATAAAAAGTCAAAAAGTTCCGCAACCCGCAATCTGCATTGCGGAATCGGAATTGTGGAAGGGAATGTTGGTTTGCAGAAGCGGCCTTTTAACTGCGGAGGGGACCTTTTAAATGAGGAAGGGACTTTTGATCTGCGAAAGGGAATTTTTATTTGTGGAAGGACTACTGCAAAAACAATTAAGCTTAAGAATGAATGTTATAGGAATATTCATGGCCCATGTTTTATGTGAAAGAAAAAAGAAATTATATGCATGTTAGCAAGATTATATGGGTATGTTACATATGGTATCAAAGCTACAGGTTTCAACCCTGTCTCCTTTTGGGAACATCTTGTTTTCACTAAAGCACATTGAAATAATAATTGTCTTTTGCCTAATGAATCATGGTTAAGGTGTGTTGGGTGTGTATTCAAATTGAGCGATTCTAATGATTGAGTTTTAATGAACGTATTATTTTAAGAATAGAATGCTTGCTTAATCTCTGTGAATGGCTAATAGATCTTTGTGGGTTAAAAGCATGAGTAAAACCTATGTCATCAATCATGGTGAGGATCGATGTTCCCTTAAAAGGGGTTCTACTAAAAAGAATCTAAATATTGAAGCAGGACGAGTTCGGTAAATTCAGGTAAGAACGATTGATCGATTCTTCTGATCAATCATTAGAAAGGTCGCATTTGACAGAGATTTGGACAATCCAGATTGAAGGAGAAAAGATGGATCTACGGTGTGAAATAGTCACGAAGTGAACGTGAACAGGAGATAAGTGATATGTAAGGTTAAGAGAAGATCTGTTGGAGATAACAGATCGACAGACGAAGATCAAATCCACAAGATATATGACGCTCTAGAGGAACTCCGCCAGAAAAGGTGTGAGGAAGATAATGGATCCGTAAGGATAAGGTGTGGTCTGCACTTAATCTCAGATCAGCGATCAGGAAGGATCCTGCACGCAATCAACGATAGTAAAGAATTGTAGAAATAACTTTGCGAAAGGAAAATTGCAGAAGTTCAACTTGGGAAAAATTGGATCCACAATCCGCAACTTTGCGGAAGGAAAATTGTGGAAGTTCAACTTTGGGAAAAGGTTGTATCTGCAATCCGTGATCCAAAAATTGTGGGAAGGAGCTTGCGAAAACTAAAGCTGCGGAAAGACTTATCTGCATAAATATTGAGGTTGCGGAATCAATCCTGCAGGAAGCTAGCATGTGAAGTTAATCCTATGGAAACAGAGTTGTGTCATAACTTTGAAGAAGAAAAAAATATTGGCCAAGAAAACAAAATTATAAGTTGTTGATTAAAGAACAATCTAATGATCCTGAAGAAACTTTCAGCGCTAGTCTTGCAGGATGCCTCAAGGGAGAGTTGTTACCCCCATAATATAGCAGAGAACCAGAGTAGTCAGGTTGCAGATGCCCTTTCCAGAGGTTCCATGAAACTGAACTAGCTATTATGTGAAAAAATGAATCACCAAAGGAAAACTTCTCAACTCTTATGTTGCTGATATATTTATATTTTGAATTCCATGTATATAACGTTTTGGCATAGGAATGTTGGAAATGCAAGAGAATTGGTTAGGTCAAATGCATATGCACGAGTAGGCATATTAAGAGATGGCGCATAGTGCAAATGAAGATGTTTTGCATGCTTATATGTTGCATAGCGGTAAAAGTACTAAGGTTCTGCACATGATGATAATTACTATTGGTTGTAAAGTTGTGTTGCATGCATATAATTATTCCATAGTGGTAAAGGCAGGGAGGTTTTACATATACAATGACCCACTAATGATAACCAGCATAGATCCAAATCCTAGGCTCTATCAAGTGTCGAGAGGGATCAAATCTTTGGAGGTGCAAACCTCTTCTTAAGTATTGCACTCAACTATCAACTTTGGTGTAATTCAAACCAAAAGACCATCTTTTTTATTTAAGGTTGACATATAATATTTTTATTATTAATATTTAATACTATTTATGGCCAACATATAATATTTTTTATTATTTTTTTATTTTTTTATTATTTTTTATTTTGCAACGACCTCCTAAACCATGTAAAATAAAACCATGGGTTGTTTAGGAGGCCTTGCACATGGTTTTAAAACCATTTGCAAGGCCCTCTTAAACCATGTACAATAAAACCATGGGTTGTTTAGGAGGCCTTGCACATGGTTTTAAAACCATGTGCACCCCCAACATTTTTTTTGCGAATAATTCACTTTTTTTATTTTTTATTGTTTTGTTAAGTATGAACAATACAACATCTCCCCCATATTGTGTTGTTTTTTTCTGATCGACATTTTTTTTTCCAATAATTAATTTTTTCTTGTTTTTGTTTTGTTAGGTAGGAACATTGGAACATCTACCCCATATTAGGTTGTTTTTGTGGCCGACATTTATTTTGGAGGATAATTAAAAAAATTATTTTTTTATGGCCCACATTTACATGAGTAACGTTACATAATGTTACAAGATCTCTCCCATATTGGGTTGTAGAGCACCTCTTGGCACAATGATTGTTGTCTATGATGTTATAGTTGATGGTAATGGTTGTAGGACCAAAGACAATAGAAGCATGGTTGAAGATGTTGATGATATCGATAGCCTGGTAAGGAAGGGCTAGGGCAGCAAAACTATGATCAATAGGTCGGTGTAATTGTCTTGTGTAGTCCCTGGTAAGGGGGCAATTAATTAGGTAAGCTCTGGAACATAAGGATTACTAAGTAACCATGGGTTATGGTGCTGAGTCAGGAGGCTCAGGAGTATTAGATACGTTCAAGGATGTCGTTGGCATTCGGTCCTTCATGGGACTCACCGGTTACTATCAACGATTCATCCAAGGATTCTCAAATATAGCCTATCCCATCACTTCCTTGCAAATGAAAGGAGTAAAGTTTGTGTGGTCCTTGAAGTGTCAAGATAGCTTTGAAAATCTAAAAATGTTGTTAACCATGGATCCAATTTTAAAGGTGGTTGACCCCTATAAAGACTACACTGTATATACAGATGCTAATAAGGAGGGATTGGGGGAGAATATCATCTCAAGAAGGACATGCAGTATGTTATGAATCTCGCAAATTGAAAGAGCATGAACAAAATTATGTAGTGCACGATCTAGAATTGGCAACAGTAGTGCATGCCTTAAAAATGTGGCGCCACTACCTATTAGGAAAAAGGTTCCTTTTGTTGACAAACAACACGTGTAAAGAATATGTTTACTCAGTCGAGGCTAAATGCCAGACAAGTAAGATGGATGGCCTTCTTAAGTGAATTCGATTTTGAAGTAAAGCATATCAAGGGTAAGGAGAATAGGGTGGTTGATACACTCAGTGGACGAGCTTGCGAAGTATATGAGATTACTATGAGCCAACCAAAAAGTGATCTGATGAGCAGAATAAAAACAGCCAGCATCTAAGATGCTAAATATAAAAATTTACTGAATAAATTGTTGAAAGATGAGGTAAACTTGAACAAGACAAAATTCAAAGTAGATCAGAAAGGGTAAATTTGGTTTAAAGGGAGAATATACATGCCTAACATTGCAGATTTAAAATTGTTTGTTCTAAATGAAATGCACAGACCTCCTTATGCAAGTCACCCTGGTTACCAAAAGATGATCACATCCCTTAAAAAGCAATTCTTTTTCACCAAATTAAAGGCATATTTAATTGATTATCTGTCTCAATGTTTGGAATGTCAACAGGTGAAGGCTGAACATCAATATCCAACAGGTTTTTTACAACCTTTGTCAATTCCCGAATGGACATGGGAGGTAATACCTTTGGATTTTATCACAGTTTTTCCATTGAATTATAAATAACATGATTCAATTATGGTTGTAGTAGATAAGTTAAGCAAGTCTTCTCATTTTATTGTTGTGAAATCAACTTATAAGGCTGTCAATTTTGCAGAAATGTTTTTGAAGGAAGTATTCTGACTTCATGGAGTACCAAAGATGGTAATTTCTGACCAAGATGTCAATTTTACATCAAACTTTTGGAAATCATTGTTTGTAGCATTAGAAACTAGATAAATTTGAGCACTATATACCACCTTGAAATAGAATGAACAAACCAAGTCATTGAAGACATGTTGAGGATGTGTGTCATGGAAAGGCCCACTAAGTGGGAAGACTATTTGCATTTGGTAGAGTTTGCATACAATAATGGTTATCAGGCCTCCGCCAAGACTTGGCCCATTCAAAATCTTGTATGGGAAAAAAGTGTACTACCCCTGTTAGTTGGAATATCCATGTGGATCAACAAGAAATGGAACAGACTTTTCGAAAGGTACAAAAGAACTTGAAGACGGTGGAGGATCGCCAAAAGAGTTATGATGACTTAAATAGATAGCATAAATAATATTCGGTGGGAGATCATGTTTACCTCCAAGTCAAGCCCAAAAAGATCTCCCTGAGATTGGGAAGTTGTACCAAATTAGCACCATAATTCTACAGACCCTTTCAAATCTTAGAAATGATTAGATACGTGGCATAAAAAAATTATCTTCCAGCACACTTAAGAATTCATAATGTTTTTCATATTTCATTGTTGAAGAAATATATACATGATTCCACTCATATCATTAACTGGCATGCGGTACAGGTGGAACCAGAAGGATAATTTCGAGTGGAACCTTTGCGCATTCAGGACAAGAAAGAAACAATACTTCGAAAATGGTTCGTCGCTCGGGTTAAGGTGCAATGGAAGCACTTTATCCTAGAGGAGGAGACTTGGGAACTAGAGGAAGATATGTGAAAGAAGTACCTAGGTTTATTTCCAAAAGTTGTGGAGGAATACTGAGAACACTGTGGACAGTGTTGCAATAAGGGGGTGTGGATGTAATATCACCCGATTTATAAACATTATTTGTAATATTAAATCTCAACTGTATTTTTTGATGAGTTTGGTTGATTGTGGAATACGTCCAAACAATCCTTAGAGGACAATTGCAACCACTACATTTTTCCTTTAATGAAAGCGACAAGCCATGTTAAAATAGGAGACTATGCGTGCAAGAGGAGGAGACGTAGAGCAGTAAACCTTAGGTAAGTACACTAGGCATCGGAACGCCTTAATGGCATTGGAAAGACCCTGGAGAAATCAGGGCGCAATGGTTGATGGGGATTCAATGGAGAATGGACCATAGCTACGAAATAAGAGCAGATAGACCCTGGATCAAACCAAGGCGCAGTGGTTGACAAGGATTCCTTGGGAAATGGACCGTAGTTGCAAAGTAAGACATAGACAACCAAACTATAAGAGGACATATGTGAGGAGGCAGAACGCTATTGAGTATGCTGGGAAAGAATGAACTCTTGTTGCGTGAGCACTCTGTGTTAGGCAAGAGTTGAGAGAAATACTTGTTGCATGAGCACTCTGTGTTATTGAAATTAATGTGTCATTGATCTTCAGGAAATCAGTGCAATTAGATTGAATTATTATGCAGTGTAAAGGAATGAATAATACCCACTAAACAAGACAAATTTCACAGGAAACAGACCAGTATTGCTCAGTATAATTACAGTATAAACTTCATTAATTCCAGCAGTATACAACAGTGCTACAATAAAGGGAATTAGAATCATGTGGATAGGATTCGAATCCACCAACTCAATCTGACTGCATGGCTAACTAGAAGTGTCTAAATCGCTATCAGAGTTCACTAGGCTAACTCCAGATGTCTAATTTAGTCTCTCCATCAGTTATAATCAGTTAAACTAGTCTAACTGATGTGGTAGGTGAGAAGTAGGTGAGAATAGGTGCCTTCCCACATGCAACCATGCAAGACTAGCACTAACTGAATTGGAGGAAATCTAAATGAATGTAACTGCAGCATATCTTAGCTTAACTAGTTACCAACTACCAACAACTGAAGGAGGTTGGTGTCGACACTCCCAGTGGCTCCTAAATTGTGGGGATTGGTCTAAGAGGCGCAAAAAATGATGCATGAAGGTGTAGTCAGTTACAGTTAACTTCTATCTGTGTTCCCCACACTCTAGTGACTGGTATAGGTGGCTCCATTATCCCAAGTGGACCCAATGGTACTAGTGGACCCAATAATAACTCAATGACTCCTAATTTAGGTAAATATAATCTAATAGACCATTTTGGACAAGGGAGGATTATAAATCCTAACACCCTCCCTGAATCCTAACTTGGGAAACTGTGTATTAAAATTGAGATCACAGGAATCTATGAACCAAGGAAAAACTCACAAGAAGATTACAAAATCAATTTTACTCAAAATATGATATGCAACAGTGCAATAATGATTTGCAGTTGTGTATGCTTTCATTAATCAAAAGTAAAAATGGATAATTAATCCAATGTAATACACTGGTATTAATAACCAGTCAATTCTAATACATGAGAGAGGAATTCAAATTGATTGATTCAACCTAACTGAATGGATAACTGGACATGTCTAAATCACTATCGAAGTCTAACTAGTTAGCTTCCTTTGTCTAAATCAGTGCCTCAATCAGTTAGAATTAGTTAACTAGTCTAATTAAATCTGGTAGGTGAGGAAAGGCGCCTTCCCACTTGCAGTTAATCAGCTAATTGAATATGACTATATGTAATTGAATGTAATTGACTCCTAACTAGGCTTGACTAGTCACCAACTGAACTCAACTGAATGAGGTTGGTTCTGGCACTCCTAGTGACTCCTAAATTGTAGGGATTGGTCTAGGAGGCGCCTAAACTAATGCATGCAAGTGCAGCTAGTGGAAGTTAGCCTCAACTAGTGTTCCCCACACTCTAGTAACTGGTACATGTGGCCCAATTAGTACATGTGGACCCAATGGCTCTAGTGACTAAATAAATATTGAAAAGACTCCTAATTTAGACATAATTGACCAAATTAGACAAGGGAGGATTATAGTCCTAACACTGCGGGCCCTGGCAACAAGGCCAAAGGTCACCCATATCCAATCTAAAAGAATTTAAAAAAATTTGCTTAATAAACCGAGGAAGTAGGGGAAAACCTCATGGGAAAAACCCCCCCTCAAGATAAGCAGTGAATCAAGAAAACAAGTTTTGAATAAAACTTTGTGAAAATTTTGTTGCAATTTGCAGCACTATGCAGCAGCAAATGCAGTATCTTGGTTCTTCTATGTAGCAGCATCCTGAGACTGTGCATGTCAACCTCTGAATCCAAACTAAATGATTATGTTTGGAGGATTTTTATTCTTTGGAAGAATAAGAATATGCTCAACTGAATCAAGAATATAGACAACTGCAAGATGAAAACTGGACCCGTGTAGAGCAACTGAGATCAACTGATGAGAGAGAAAAAGTGCTTGAGAATTCAAACCATGTGAGGAAAACCCAAGTAACTGATATATTGCAGCATTGAACATCCAACCATGTGAGGTAACATCAGCTCCAAGTGTTAGGAGCAAGTGTCTAGGCGAATGCAGAATGTCTCCATCTTTACTAGTTCTGTGGGAAGATGAGCATGTGATCAAATACAAAGGTAGAGAAGCCCTGGGACTGTGGAGAGCGAATGATTGAGCTCCATAATCAGATATAGCTTCAGAAATAGCCAATGATTCAAAAAATATAATATCATCAAACTCATAAGAGAAAACTAACATCAAATACCCAACAACAATTTGAAAGAGACTTGTGGTACTTGATTTTTCACACCAAAATTGATGAGAACAACTACAAGCATGATTGGAAGGTTTTGAAACTTAAAATTCAAACCAAATAATATCATATCATATCCAAATAAGATAATATCATATCCAAATAAGTTCATATTAGATCCAAGAATGTGCTCGACCGAGATGGTAGATGCACAAATCTCTCCTTCAAAAATCTGAGTATCGGTGCATTCAATCATGTAGGAATTTCTTGGAAACTCGAGATTAATGAGAGTGAATGGATAACTCCTAAATCTGATATTCTTTCCAAAATATCCAAATAATTACTTATATACACACCAACAACATCATTAGATATAGAGAAATCAAATTCCTCTTCATTTTTTGAAACAATCATTGGTAAACTATGCACATAATTTAAAATAGAAGAATCACTGGAGAATTTTTGTATAGGATGGAAGGAGAGTTTTTCTTCAATAATAGAGATTCGAATGTCTTCTTATGGATCATCCATATGAGAATATGAGATATCATAGATCTCATAAAATTCTGGAGCAACAGGTGAAGGAGTCACACCAAGGAGACTTTTTTCAATTTGAATTGACTGTGTTGAAGATTATGCTTCTTCTTCATCTTGAACAATTTTCTTTGTTGCGGGAGAGGGAACATCAAGTACATTATTGAAATATTCATGCTGGATTTTATCCGAACCTCTCTCAATAGTTAGGATTTTAGATTCATCTCCCATATGGCTGCTAGGTCCTCCTGATAGAGTGAGAGTGGTGAAGGATTCCCTGGAGGCAACCATGTGGTTGGATGCTCCAGAATCTATCAAGTAATCCTTCGAAGGATTGAGGCCTGCCTTCACGTCATAGTATCTCTCATGTTCTTCAGTATGCTCTCCATCATCAGACATCTCTGCACCTTGTCGAAGGGAAATATTGTTTTGTACAAGGATATTTTTCAACTGGTCAAGGGTCTTCTTCATGCACTGGCTTTCTGAATGAAATACCCTCATACAATAGGGACACTTAGTCTTTCTCTTGGAGCCTAAAGCTCCTTCGGAAGACTTCTGACTCTCTTTTCGTTTCAAATCAAATGCTTTAGGGTCCTCCCCCTTGTGCTTCCCTTTACCTTGCTCATGGGTAGAGTCTGGCATCAAAAGAGCTTCATTCTTAAAAGTTTGGAGAACTCTCATTTGCACCAACTTGTCCTGCTCATGTATTAAAGACTCGGCAAAGTTGTCAAGTGAAGGCATATTCCAATTGGGGATTGAAGGAAGACTACTAAGAACCAAGTTTGTTGAGCACCAACAGCACAGGCTTCTCATCCTTCCTCTCTATCCCGCACTTCTTACATTGTAGTGCAAGAGACTTGAATTTTGTAAAAAATTGTTGGATGGTCTCGAAACTATTGGGCTGTAATGATATTAGCTCATTCTCTAGAATTTGTCCCCAGAGCTCATCTTGCTTTCCAAAAAATAATTCGAGCTACTCTCAAGCTTCTTTGGGAGTCTTCAATCCCTCAAGATGAAAGAGGAGGTCTCTGGAGATGTGAGCACAAAGGAAGCCAAAGGCTTCATCCAACTAGTTTAAGAACTTGTTTTTCTTAGAAGGATGATGAGGTTTAGTCTCTCGGCCCATTGTCATCCTGTACATACCAATATTACGCAAGTATACCTGCATATCTTCCATCCAATCAACATAGTTGAAGGGTATTATGATCTGGGGTAAGAAATATTGAGAATCCATCAATTCTCCTTCTGATCAGACAATTTCTTCAATCAAGCTACATAGCACCTGTAAGAAAACACTACAAAAATAAAACCAATTCGCACTATGTCAGAATCAAGCCTTCCATCTCGACATGTACACTTTCTCAGGGTCTGTCATGCCCGCAGATACTTCTCTGAACGAATCCAGAGTTAGCAATGCACACTTTGTGGGACTTATGTGGAAACTCAGCTACTTCTGGTGTACATTGGAGATCGGACAAACTCGAAGCTTACCTGAGGAAGCTCTGATACCATATTAGAATTAATGTGCCATTTATCTTCAGGAAATGAGTGCAATTAGATTGAATTATTATGCAATGTAAAGGAATGAATAATACCCATTAAACAAGACAAATTTCACAAGAAACAAACAAGTATTGCTCAGTATAATTACAGTATAAACTTAATTAATTCCACCAGTATACAACAGTGTTACAATAAAGGGAATTCGAATCATGTGGATAAGATTTGAATCCACCAACTCAATTTGACTACATGGCTAACTACAAGTTCCTAAATAACTATCATAGGTCACTAGGCTAACTCTAAATGTCTAATTCAATCTATCCATTAGTTATAATCAGTTAAACTTATGTGGTAGGTGAGAAGTAGGTGAGAATAGGTGCCTTCCCACATGCATCCATGCAATATTGGTGCTAGCTAAATTGGAGGACATCTAACTGAATGTAACTGGAGCATATCTTAGCTTTCTTAATTACCAACTACCAACAACTAAAGGAGGTCGGTGTCGACACTCCCAATGGAACCTAAATTGTAGGGATTGGTATAGGAGGCGCATAAAATGATGCATGAAGGTGCAATCAATTGTAGTTAACCTCTATCTGTGTTCCCCATACTCTAGTGACTGGTATAGGTTTCCCCATTAGACCAAGTGGACTCAATGGTACTAGTGGACCCAATAATAACTAAATGAATCCTAAGTTGGGAAAATATAATCTAATAGACTAGTTTGGACAAGGGAGGATTATATATCCTAACATGTGTTAGGAAAGTGACTTCTTCCTAGAAAATTGAACTAAGGTTAGTTGTCTCCTCTCTTGGAATGCATAGTTTAACTCGAGGGTAATTGAGGACAGAGCAAATCTGTGCCTAATCTATGGTTGGGTGGAACGTGGTTGTCCCCTTTTCATTGTGGCTCGCTTTACAAACAGGTTTCATTACTGGTTTTATGTTTCTACAAATATATTGAGCTCAAGGTATCTTTTCATATGTGTAAATGCATGTCTCAATGATTCTGAAATGATAAATACCAGTTTTGGTTTTATTGATGAAAATGTTACTTATGAGCTAGTTTATACTCATACTCTGTTTTGAATAACTGTGACTTGCATTTGGTTATATTGGTTGCTTAAATCGTTTAATATTGTTTCTATAAAGATTTACTAGGATGCTGTATGATTTATTGTTAAATCCATTCTAAGTGACCCCTAGTAGGGAAGCCAATGTGCTCTACTGGGTTTAGCCCCTTTCCTGTTTAGTGAAACCCCCATATAATAACTTAAATTCCTAAGGGAGGGTGAAACTATGAAGGAGAGATTGGTTGTTGGAGTTCTTAGGAAAAAAGCCACTGTACACCACCATAAAATACCTAAGCCTGAGCTTGTCCAAGTAAACCATTCGGCTTAAAGCCGTGGGTCCATTGAGGGTTCGTAACTCCTTATTCTTGCCAAAAAAACATAGAGAAGATAGGTGAAAAACCTTGGGTAGGAAGACCTGCAGAAGCCTGAAAATGTATAAAGAATTCAAGTGCTTACGTAACCTACCATCTGCAATCTGCATTACGGGAGCGGGAAGCAGAATAAAATTTATAAGGAATTGAAGTGTTTCTGCAACCAGCAATCCACATTGCAGAATCGAAAACATAGTAAAAATTCATAACGAAGTGGGGTGGTTCCGCTATTCACAATATGCATTGCGAAAGAGGAAAGGGGAGTAAAAGTTATAAGGAATGGGAGTGTTTCTGCAACCCACGATCTTCATTGCAAAAGCGGAAACCAGGGTTAAAATGTAATGAATATAAGGACTTTCCGCAATCCTCTATCTGCATTGTGGAATGCAGAAAGTGGAAGTCAGTACTATAAAGTATTCATGAGGTTCCGCAATCCGCAATTGAGGAAAGCGGAAAGAGGAAGAAAAAATATAAAGAAAATATGGGGTTTCCGCAATCTGCATTGCGGAAAGTGGAAGGAAAAAGTTAAAACTGCGAAGAAGATTTGTGTTTCCACTATCTGCAATCCACAATTGCGGAAAGTGGAAAGCTGAAGTTGGAAATTGTAAAGTAATTATGTGAGAGTTTTCGCAATCCGCATTACGGAAAGCAAAAAGCGGAGGTTAAAAATCTCAAGAACTTAAGTGTTTCTACAATCTGCATTGTGGAATCTCGAAAGTGGAAAGGAAAAATTGTTAAAATATAAATGTTTTCTGCAATCCGCATTGCGGAATGCAGAAAATAGAAAGGAAATTATTAAGATATAAGGGTTTTCCCAATCCGCATTGCGGAAAGCAGAAGAAGAAAATTATTAAAATTCAAGAAGTTTTGCAACCTGGCATCCGTATTGCATAAGCGAAATTGCGGAAGGGAATGTTGGTTTGTGGAAGGTACCTTTTAACTGCAGAAGGGACCTTTTAATTGAGGAAGGGACTTTTGATTTGCGAAAAGGACTTTTTATTTGCGGAAGGACTGTTACATAAACAATTAAGCTTAAGAATGAATGTTATAGGAATATTCATGGCCCATGTTTTATGTGAAAGAAAGAAAAAAATTATACGCATTTTAGTAGGATTATATGGGTATGTTACATTTATGTATTAAAAAGTATTCAATTTTCTAGTCATCTCAAATAGAGTTTTTTATTAATTTTATTTATAGATATATTTTCAATTTAACTTAACTATAGTTACATGGATTTCAATGCAATAGGTGAGTTGTAAATATACCTCCTCCACAAAATGACTAATTCATAATATTTTATTATATATTTTAGAATACTGATTTTAGACCTCAATTTTTTCCTAATGTGATCCAGGAGGATATTGGTGGCCACCCACCTATTCCAATTGGACCCCCACCATTGTTTCTTTCAGTTTTCCAATTTCCTTAATTGTAGCACAATTTACTAGTTTTGGCAGTTTTTGGGTCCTAAACTTCCGGAGCCGTTTTGAGGCCCTAAACGACGTTTTTTCGGCATCGAATGGTCGGGAAAACATGATATGGGTCTATTCCAAACTTGATATTTGTTGTTAATGGATGTAGTCCTTAAACAAATCTTTTTAACGATGTATCATGCGCGTCAAACGGAGGTAGTATGCTAAAGTTACGAACCCGGGAAATTGATGTACCAAGTTACCCAACGAGGCCCACATTCTAGTGTTTCACCTCCTAGGGTTAGGTTTTTGGATGTGTAGGGTTTCCATTGTTTCTCAATAATATATAGGCCTTTGAGCCTCAATGTAACACGGAGTTCAGAGGCATGAAGCCGCCACATCTCTTCTCAGAGATAAGCTACCAGCACTCTAGCTAGTTTATTTCCATTCTATATGTAAACAAGTTTCAGTTATTGATTAATGAAATGAAGTGTTATTTCTGCTGCATATTTGTTTCTATGGTTATTTGTGTATTCTGTTGCGTTCCTACTTAAATCCGGATCATAATGATAGTTACTCCAGTAGTGAATATCTGATCATTTGAAACAATAGTTACATTGTTGACCTTAGTAAACATTCTCCTATCAAGGACATTTGCATCCACCATTGCAACTACTAACCATGCAAAACATATCAACAAAAAACCAATCAACAAAAGCGGATATATAGTTGTAATTGAGAACGAATCAATATTATACTTAACATAATTAAACTTTGTTTCAACAAAAGCAATATCATCTACGCCAGAAATGTTAATTTAAAGAGTTTATTCTTGGTCTCTATCCAATGGAGCTATCAATCCTTCACTCTCACCTGTGGGTTGTGGAATTGTTAATGAGTTGGATCCATGACCAAATGGCTTATTCTATAGGCTTGCATGCAATTGAATCTCATGTGGCTCTCAAAACACTTCATCATAGTTAGAAATAATCTTAATTATTTTATCATTGTATTTAGGATCACACTCTTTGGATGCTTTGGATTCATCATTATCCTTGGCTTTTACAGACATGAGTACAAAATTATTGCTTGCATTTACCATCCTTTTCATTTGACCTATAGTGACAAGAGACAAGTTAGTCTTCACAGGATGGGATCTTATAATGTACTCAATCTCATCCTTGGTGAGATGATATTTGTTCTCCTCCCTATAGAATATAGCTTTTGTCATACAAATAAGGACTTCCCAAAACAATTCCATAAATATCAAGTGGTACGACATCTAATTCTACCTCATCAATAAAATTAAAGGGTGATTGCAAATATGAGCTTACACTATTTGGATACCTATAACTTAGCATTCTCACATACCCATCCTAAAGGATATGGCTTTAGATGAAGCTGAGTTTCAAGTCCCAATGTTTTAATGACTTCTTCGTAAATAAGATTAGCTTGTGAACCATTCTCAACAAGTATATCAATCTTTGTATACTTTGAGATAACTCTAATGTGTAATAGTTCATTCATTTTTCTTTCATCATGCATATTTCGGAATATAAAACATAAGTGTTAGAACAGGTAGTAGAAGATATACCTTGTATTCCTATGGCTATAATCTTATCTTCGTCACCTGAATCCAATCCAAGATCATGTTGAAATGTAGTTGTGATTGTTTGTTATCCTCCTAACTTTGGAAACACTTTGGCCTCAATTCTAGCTGAGGTTTCCACACTTAGCATCATCATGTCCTTCCTTCTTGCAATGTGAACATGAAGACTTCTCATCTTCTTTATTGATTGTGGTTATGTGCTTCATTTTTTCCTTTTCTTATTCATGGCTTCATCTAACCGAACTCATTCCTTTGAGAAACTGTCATTGACATTCCTTCCACCTAAATCAATATGAATGGCTTGGACACAAACTTCATCAAGATTTGTCGAATTGAACATAAAAATAACATGTCTCGAATAATTATGCAACCCGCCAATATACTTTAAAAGAGTTTCTTGCGTGTAAAGAGGAATGCCCAATGTTAGAGCCATTTTTCTAAACTCTTGAAGATAATCCTATACATTTTGTCATTTCGTTTTCCTTAGATTTTCCAATCCATTATTGTTGATTGCTTATATCCTAAAGGACAAAATCGCTTCTTTAATGCATTTCTCATACCAAGAATATATAACTTTACCTTTCTTAAGAAGATCTTCTTGAGTCTTACTCTCCCACAAGATCAATGCTGTACCTCCCAGTTGAGGAGTAGCCAACTGGACTTTTGCTTCTTTTTCCACAGTCTCTTGAACCATGCAATATAATTTAATTTGCTTGATCCAATCATTCAATTCTTTGCATTAAGCTCGCCATCATATATTGGCAATTCAAATTTCACATCTTATTTCAGCAAATACAAATTAGAAATAGTTTTCTCTGGTTGTTTCTTATGTGGAATGGAAGAGGAATTGATGGAGGAGTTTTAAAAGGGTCACCACCACCTCCTTCTCCTTTACCTTTATCATCTTTTGGAGAGGGATTTCCTTCCTCTCCCTCTTCCCTTGACTTGGTTCTTTTGCCTTCTTCATTCTTTGACTAACTCTTCCACCATGGCCTTCATCTCCAAAAATGTTTGATGAAACATTCTTTCAGACTCCATGAGGTATTTTTCCTTTCAAACTCCATTACTTGTCGTTGGAATGCATGCCTCGCACCAATCACGGGATTGTACTCTTCAAGCAATCATTATCCACACTTGAGCTCAAATCTAATTATCATTCAATACCACCACTCATGCAAATTCCAATTAGCATTGATTATTGATCTACTACTCTGATACCAACTTGATCCGAAAATAGTGCTAACAATACTTCATTACACTAATTCTAATTTCTAAAACAAAGCTTTTCAATTTTCATGCAATTTTGTTAAAATTGACTTGAGAATAAAAAAATCAACATATTAAAGAATTGACATTGAGAATATAATAGCAATAAACATAAACAATACTCAACAAATTGATAAGGAAGCTTACCCATGTAAGCTATATCTTCGAGTCCACTTCAATCAAAATACTAATTTATAAAAAATTATGTAAAATACACCACTATGTCTTATTTACATTAAAAAAATGGCTTTCAATTATTGCTAATGTTCTTCTAGGAAGACAATAGCCTAGCCTCATAACCTACAAGAGCTTCTTCCTACACCCAATGAGCACAAAATTGATTATATTCTCAATACACAAAACTTTGTTCCTTCAAATGCATCCATGTGTTTTATAATACATCCAAGTATGTGGTGTGGTGGCAAAAGCATTGGAGTCATGTGGAAAAGATCAAGGATGAAATCCCCTCCTATCCGCCTCTTTGCAATTATTTAGCGATACGATACCACCTAAATCTATGGTGCTTACAACACATAATACCCACGTAGGCTAGTCGATAAGCGCTTAACTTTGGCTAGAGAAAAAAATTCCCTTTCATACCACCCCACGTATTCCATATTAGTTGCATTTTTTAATTAAATTGGCACCTTGCATATGAATCCACGTACAACTTGGTGGCGCATTTAAGGTTTAAGTGGGCACATATAATATTGTGGTGGATACGTTGGTTATGGGCATGTATAATAGTGTGGTGGATATGTAGGATTTCATCTGTAAATGAATCCACATACCATTTGGTGGCGCATTTAAGGTTTTTTTTTTTTTCAGTCTAGAAAAGCAGTTCCTTGGTATTCTATTGAATCAAAAAAGCCATGTACATCTTCAGTCAGCAGTACAAACCCCCAAGGGTCAGCAAATCAGTGATAATATCAGTACAAAGTAGTTCATACACTACATAAACAAAAATCAAACAGAATATACCAGAGGTACACAAAGCACTTGGGTATCATTACATAATAATCCTCTCATAAGTGAGCAGTAATAATATCAGTCAAATATGTCCCTAGAGAATATAACAAGAGCCCAAATATCTTATCCAAGCAGGAGAGTGATTCTTGTATATCCTGAAATAGTTGCTCGACAAAACCTGATATAGCTCAAAGAATCCATGAGATAAATGACTGAAATAGAATGAGCATATTCTAAAATAGTTGTAATGAGTCTTCCCCAATAATCTCATCATCATATGATTCAGTAAGTAAGAGATGGCCAGGAGCCAAGTACAACCCCTCCTTGGATAAGATGTCTTCCCTCTTGTTATGTTCCCTATAGACATGGCTGAAATCCACCCAAGTGAAAGAGGACATGAGAATTATGGTGTTGTGGTACCAAGCCTCAAGGTTCACCATGTCCGAGGTGGATTCCTTTTTTGCCCAATTTATAATCACAGAGGAGTCGCCAAAGATATGTAGGTAAGGCAACCCAATATCCTTGGCGACCCGTAATGAGAGTGCTAAGAGTTTTGCTCTAGTGTTCGTGTTGCTCCCACATCCAAGTTTAAAGGCTATCAAATGATGATCATTCAACCAAAGACAAATACCAACTCCACCAATGTTGTTTGCTGCTGCACCATCAAAAAAGATCCTAGGAAATTTTGAAACACGAGGCTTCCCTATGATCCGGCTTTTATACCTGTGCTTCAGAAGAGGTTTATAAGTATTAACCTCATCATGTATAATATTTAAAAGGCCATCCATAATAGGATTTCGATCTTCAAATAACTTGCAGTTCCTAGCCTTCCAAATATTCCAAATAAGAAAAAGGGGCAAATATTGTAAAGTTCCATCCTTGGATACCCAATTGGAGAGATTTTCCATAAATGTAGGGGCAGTCCATAATATGTTCACTTCAAACAAATAGTTGAGCCCCGAAATCATCTTGTTCATAAAAAGACAGCCAACAAAAAGATGATGTACAGATTCAGCTTCCTCATTGCATAGATAGCACCTATTAGGACCGTGCTGGCCTTTCTTGCACAGAATATCCCAAGTATTGATTTTCTTATTACAAGTGAGCCAGATAAAACACTTAAGCTTGTGGGGAATATTAAAGTGCCAAATCTTCAAGATTATATCATTTTCCATAATAGTTCTATGATTGGAAACGATAAGATCATTAGCTTTTTTTGCTGTCACCAAACCCAGCTGTTCATCATACATCCAAAGCAGTTTATCCTCAGCATTCTCGATCCTTATACCCCCATGAGTCGGGCCCTTTACATAAGAGCACCATTGTTCAGCCCAATCTCCACCCAAAAGCAGATCAGTAGCAGAGTACCAATTGGGACCATCAAAACCACACACATCCAAGTTTTATGCCTGAGCAAGATATGAAATCCCCAGATCAGTGAGATAATCTCTGAGCTCCTCTGATAGAAGGTGCAGCGAGTTGTGCCCAGCAATAAGGTCAACCCCCACTTTAATCTTTAATCCATTACGCACCTTCCATCCCAGCTGACAAGTAATCCACTCAAATATCCTAATAAACCCATTCCAAAAGTATGAAGGACCAATAACACAAAAATTCCGGGCACAAATCCAGTCTTCTAAGGGTCTGCTCTTTAAGTATTTATGGGCAATAATTCTGCTCCAAATACCAGTACCAGTAAGTAGCTGCCACATACTTTTTAATCTCAGAGAAATACCAAACCATTCAATGTTCTTAATATCCCAACCACCAAATTCAATAGGTAAGGAAAGAGTTTCCCAGTTTACCAAATGAGGTTTTTGATAGCCAGCAGAGGATCCCCAGAGAAAAGAGAATATAGTTTTGCGCAGTACATTCAGAATAGATTTAGGACATCTAGCCAAAGCAAACCAGTAGACTGCCAACCCAGTGAGCATAGCTTTTATAAGGACCACCCTGCCACCAAGAGAGAGATACCTGTAGGTCCAGTTTTGGATTTTTCTTTCAAATAATTCAATCATCCATCGCCAATCCGAGGTGTGATACCCCAATGGTTTAAGACGATAGCCCAAATACTTAAATCCCACAGTAAGAGGGTCCATCCTGAAAGGAAACATCTCTGCAATTTTATTCCTAATATCAGTATCCGTATTCTGATATAGAAAGGATGATTTACTTATGCTAATAGCCATCCCTGAAGCCGAGCAAAATAAGTCAAGTGCCACTTTATATGCACTCCATTCTTCAACAGTACCAACACCAATTAAAATAACATCATCAACAAATAACAAGTGTGTTATGGAAAGAAGAGGAGAGTATTGAAAGCCCTTAATAAGACCTTTGAGCTGTGCATCCATAATAATACGGCTGAGACTCTCCATAATCAATATGAATAACAGGGGAGACAAAGGACAACCTTGACGTAAACCCCTAGATGTAGGAAAAAAATCCGAGGGAGATCCATTAACTAACACAGCAAAACAGGAGCTAGAGACACAACCCATAATCCAATTGACACCCAGTAGGGGAATGCCTATCTGAATGAGCAAAAGTGTGATAAAGGTCCAGCTAGCTCTATCAAAAGCTTTGACCAGGTCCAATTTTAAGACCAAGACATTGGAATTCTTAGTCTTGATAGAGTGTAATAATTCTTGGGTAATACCCACAAGTTCAATAATCTGTCTATCCTTGAGAAAGCCAAATTGATGGGCAGACAGAGATCGGTTAAGGATAGGCTTCAGTCTGATTGCAGCAAGCTTGGATATAACCTTGTAGACCAGGTTACATAAGGATATGGGTCGGAAATCAGCATAAGTCAGGGACTTCTCACATTTAGGTATCAGGGTCAGAAAAGTAGAGTTAAGGGCTCCAGAAATTTTTCCATGTAATCTAGCCTGCTCCACAGCTAGAACCAAATCCTCTCCCACCAGATCAAAAAAGGCTAGGAAGAACTCGACAGGCCATCAAGCCCCGAGCTCTTATCCTTCTTAAACCCTTTAAGTACAGCTTCAACTTCCTGGACCGATATGGGCTTAAGGAAACGTTCAATATCTTCTTCAGTAGTCATGTTCGGAAAGAGACTGATAACTTTAAGTTGATCAGCAATATTAGTAGACTTGTCATCACCAAAAAGGTCACTAAAGTGATGTTTACCAAGCTACTTAAGTGCCAAGTCCTCAAAATCAGAGTTGCCATCCTGATCATTTAGAGACCAAATAGTGTTTGTATTTCTTCTAGCAGATGCAAATGAGTGAAAAAATCTCGTATTTGCATCCCCCTCCTTAATCCACTGAACCCTACTCTTCAGCCTCTGAGTAGTAATCTCATGGGCCCAATATTTACCCTTCCTTTCCTGAAGAGTATTCAACTTATCAACATTAGAGGCCGATATAATACCAGAGTCTTCCAATAAAATATATGATATACCTTCATTTATTTCCAATATATGTTGTTTCCTTTCATGATTCTTCACCCTTTCCCAGTCCTTTACAGTTCCTTTAAGTCTACGCAGCTTCAAAGTAAGAACATCCATATGGCTATAGTCATCCATGTCCAGAGGAGCCTTCCATGAGCAAAGGACCAAATGAGCAAAATCCTCCTCCAACAGCCAAGCTCTATTAAATTTGAAGGGCCAGCAATGAGAACTGCTTTTTGGGCCCCATTCCAAACAAATAGGGTAGTGATCAAATACATCAGAAGGGGTATCCCATGTCCGATAGTAAGAAAGGCAAGGGAGAAGAGATTCAGATAACAAAAACCTATCCAGCCTTTTACTTATACCAGCATCCCCCGAGCACCCATTTCTCCAGGTGGGGCCAGAGAGATACATAGCAAGGTCCACCAACTTGTTAAAGGAAATGAGCTAGGGAAAAAAGGAGGCCAAATCCATCCTAGCTTTACAACCCCAGACTTCTGCAAAGGATAAAGTAACATTGAGATCCCCTGCCAATAGTAAATTAAGTTGTCCCAATAATCCTCCTGCCACCAAATTATTCCAGTAAGTAGTTCTTTGAGTATAGGGCCCATAGCAATTAATAACAGTAAAAGTCTTAGCCAGACCTTTAAAGTTTGCTTTAAGTGTAATGCCAGCCATGGAGGAAAAAGCCTTACATCGAACCAAGTGAGGGTCCCATCCAGCAAGCAATCCACCAGAGAGACCGAAAGCATCAGAAGCACAGAACTCCCATCTAGGTTTAAGTTTGGAAAACAAATAAAGAGATTGAGAGTAACAGCACATCGTCTCTTGTATGAGAATCATATCAGGTCTTAGGTCAGAGAATAATCTTCCAAGGGATTTTTGTTTGGCTAACCCCCTAAACACACGAATATTCATGGACAGAATTTTCATGGAGAAGGAAGCTCCATATGTGTGCTTGATCTAAGAACCTGAGAGGAAACAGGAGAGATATGTGATTGTCTAGCCACCTACTTTAATCGAGTCAAAAGAGGGGTATAAGTCCCCAGATCCCCAGTCTCTTCCAAGGGAGGCTTCTTAGATTTTTTGATGGTCACATTCTGAAACCGAATAGAATCCAAGGGTAAAGTAGAGGGAGAAATAGGAGTCTTGTCCGAGAAGATAGAGAAATTTGTAAGGAGGGAAGGGTCCTGGAAGGCCGGTGCTTCAGGAGGACTGAAAGAAGAGGTTAAGGTGAAGGCACAGTGCAGCCAGTAGGGGAAAAGGGGGGAGTAGAAGATAAATATGGGCTATATGAGGACTGAGGGAGAGAGGGATAGTGATCCAAGGTAAAGGGAGGTGGGCCAACAGCATTAGCCTATTCAGAAGAAGAATTACAAGCTGAATAATCCAAAGTCTCCACAGGATCTGCTCGGGAGTGAAGAGCAACAGCTTCCATATCTTCGATATACATCAGCTGACCTTCGAGAGATCATCAAAGGTAGAAGGAGAAGACGAAGCATAGATAATATCGATAGAATCCTCCAGAGGTACAACAAGCAAGGGGCTAGTTTCAGGACAGGGAAAATGAGGGACAGGTATGAAATTAAAACCACTCTTGATAGGATGCCCAGAGCGGAGACGGTGACAATTATTACAAAGGTGTCCCGTATCATGACAATAATTACACCTAAACGGCATATGCAGATAATCCAATCTCTAGGTAATAACAATGTCTCCACAGACAATATCAAGTTCAAGTATAAGGCCTTTGGACTCTATCCACCTCTACCAAAACTTTTGCCATTCTTTTGTCATATATGAGATGGAAATCTCTCTCAAGGTCAACAAACCATCCAAGGAGGCTCGCCAAATCAATAAGGATATCCTTATTCCAAAGAGGGAAAGGTAAAGCAGGTAACAGTACCCAGAGATGCCTAATGGTCACTCTTTTAGTAAGGGGATCAAACCTCGAGTGTCACCGCTTCAGAACTAAGGAACCATCAAAAGCAAGCCATAGTTTTTCCAAAATGAGGGAAGCATTTGTCTCTTCAATGAACACAAAAACCAGCCATCTATTAGCCAAGAGGCTAATAGAGGGTACATAATGTATGAGAGGCTTCCAGTGTAAGGTTGTCCAATCGACCCAACCCTCCTTCGTCATGGTGCAATACTCCAGCCTACCAATAAGTGCCCTACGGCATAATGTTTCAAACTTTTCCATAAATACATCATGCCCAAGTACAAACTGAGGTTTGTGTTCTAAGGCCTTAAGGGCTTTGGCCTTTCGTCGTGATGAGCTATGTAGCCAACCCTTTCCAGGGTGAGGTAACCTACTAGTATTAGTCGGGTCACCCATGTCACAAGTGGAGAGGGGACAAAAGCTGAAAACTCGCAAGGAAAACGAACAGGAGGACAACCCAATGCAGGCAGAGCAATACAATGCAATGCTACAAGGGTAAGACTTAGTAAAAATCAATGGTCCAATTCCACACCCAAGACCACACCTGGGAAAAGAAAAAAGGTATCAAACCCAACAAGGCGTGATGAAAATAATCCCAAGAACAGACCAATACTGGTAACCCGAGGTACCCACAATAAAACACCTACCAATCACAGCAATATAACCCTGCCAAAAAATATTAAGGGTCCTAGTCCTCATACAACACCCAAGGATTCACATACACAATCCACCGTGCCACAACGCAAAGGTAAGACCAACCCGTCATATACAAGACAGTCCCCAGGTCAGCAGAGATACCAACCCCAAACCCCACACCAAGGATTGATACAGCCTGACAGACCCTCAAATAGCAGAGGTGGTACCAACTTCACACCCGTGAGCGGAAGTAAATAAAAAATCCTAGCCGCCGACCAAACTGGGTGACAAACCAAAACCCACAAGTGTGAACAGATAGATAGTGACATAAAAAATAATACCCAAGAAGCTAAAATACCACTGCATCATGAGGTCGACATTCTCATGCAGTCCACCAGAAGGAAACAATAAGGACACATCTATAATCATGCCAATACCAAGTACATCCAAGTCAATAAAAAACTAGAAACATACAGCCCAAAGGAGACAAGAATTGAACAGAAACCCTACCCCAGAAAAACCACAGACAAATACCCAGTAAACGATAAATTCCCACTTTTTAACACATGGTTGGTACTAACCTCGATTGAGGGTGGACTCCATGTGGGGTTTGCAGCTATCCGGCCCATAAAACCCTAAGAAGGGTAACCGTAAAACCCTCGACTAGTAATTTAAAAGAGAGGGTCAGAAAAAACAATACAGAGGTACCTGGATTCAGGTTAGTCCTTGCAGCAGAGCCGTGATTAAAAAACCAAACACCGAGTTTCGGAATCCGCAGCAACAGTCGTTCTCCAGAGGGAACATTGAAAAAAGCATGACATTCCAGCACACAACCCGTTCCCCGAACCGGTCAAACTCAACAGAAGCATCCGTTTCGACAAGCCCTAGAGTCATCAAGGGTTCAAAGTCTCCAGTTCCCGTCAAGCCCGGCCATACCGAAAGTTCCAAGGCGGTCGGGTTGCTCCAATGACCAAGGTCAAACCCCTCACCGACACAATCATACATTCACCAAACATCGACCGCAAAATCATGAACTGGCAGACTCAGAGTCAACCCTGGAGAAACAAAAACCCTCCAAAATCATACAGTCTCCAAACACAACTGCATAATCATGAACCGACAATCATCAACCAGAAAACTCAGAGTCAACCCCAGAGAAAGACAGCCTCCAAGACAGGTGCCACCCACAAATGCGCTCCAATTACAGGTACCACTAGGATAAAAAATGATGAAAAGCCCCAGGGAACCCTCCATCCACTCACACCACGCATCACACACCAGAAACCACAGGTCCAGGTGCCATGGGAAACCAGTACCAAAGAAACCCTAGCTCGCTCGCCTCCCATTTAAGGTTTAAGTGGGAATGTATAATATTGTGGTGGATACATTGGTTATGATATTAATTTGGTATATCAATTTTTTTTTTCTTTTTTTTCTTTTTTCGGTTAGGGAATTAACAATTATGGTGACTTTTCATACTCACATGATACGAAGTTAATTTTCATTCGCTATCACTATATCTTTAGGTGTACATAGATGGCCTACAAGCATGGGGCACAAGTAAGCTAGGGGGATTTGAACTTGCAACCTTCCATTTACAACTTTTCATATCATTTCCTCATTTACCACTTGCTTTGCGTCCTACTGGCTAAAATGCTAAGAAAACATGGGGGTGGGCTTTGATCCACTTATGTGTCCATGGGTCATGAGATCATTTGCTGCAATCTCTCTCAGTGGAACCACGTGTTTGACCACTACCTCAAGGTGCCCCCATGGTCCCAAGTTCGAGCCTCATTAGAATCGAACCTTACCCACAAGTGAAAATCTCCTCACTCTTCACCAATGGACCTTTGGGCATTTGGCTTAACCGTATTATAAAATATTAAACCCTTATATTTTTTAACCTCCACACAAGTGTTCAAATATTGAACTCATCCTAGCCCTTATAGAGGGTTCTAGCTTGTCCCGTAAGTCGTAAGTTAAAATTGCCCTTCGAAAAAAATTAAAATCATATTTTACCAATCCAATTAAGAATGGCATAATTTATAGAAACATTTCAAAGGAAGGGTGACTTTTCAAATTACTATCAATATTAATTTAAATTTATGAACGGACAGTGGGGATATAAGATTCAGGTGTAAGAATTCATTCTTTTCATTTCAGATTTCCTTTGTAATGGCCTATCACATCCCAAAACAATGAAATATTAAGTCCTAATTCGATTATTGTGAGAAATGTAAGAAATAGAAATCTATCAATCCAAATTATTTGATTGCCAATTAATTTCATGATATGAATTCACAGCAGGAGAAATCCATGAGAGTTTAATGGCATAGCCGGGTGTTGGGATTAGGGATTATTATTAATCCTCCCTTTGACCACATAGTCTAATTGTCTATTTTCCTAGCTTGGGAGGTCTTCATCGCTCCACTAGTGCATGGGGGACACACCTAGGGGACATCTACCACTTACTACACCCGATTGCATGAGTTTAGATGCCCCAAGGACCAATCCCTATAATTTAGGAACCCACTCTAAGTGCCACCAGCAGTCTCCAGCAGTTGACTCTAGTAGGTATTCAGTTAAGTCTAGTTCTGCGATGATCCCCATCAGTGAGATCACTCACAGTGTCTCTAGCGTCGGTTTCCATGATTCAAGGGAAGTAGGGCGCATTTTATCACCTACCCTCATCAACTAACTACGTGTGAACTGTTTTAGTGATCCATATTTGCATTAGTGAGCTCCAGTGGTGATTTTTCCACACTAAGTTAGCTTCGGAGTCAGTCTAGGTTGGTCGGAGTCAGTCTAGGTTGGTAGATTCTAATCCTATCTTAGACATTCAGATTCTCCTATATGTATAACCATTGTATTGCATATTAATTTCTTATTCATGAATATAATCATATTATTCCAATTTTGTCTCTATGTGTGTACAATTTTTCCATGCGTAGTTGATCGGTCTATGCTAAATTCTTCTCTCTCTTCTGCAACCTTCTCTTCTCATTTAAATTCATGCAGGCTGATGATCATATGCTTCATTGAATTTAACATGCTATCAGAGCGGGTATCAATTCTTGCTTCAAACCTCAGAAACTTCCATTGATGCACCAGAAGACATTGAGTTTCCACATGATTCCTTGAATTCTTGCATTGCTCTCTTTGGATTCTATTCAAAAGAGTATATCCAGGTGTGATGTACTCAGAGAAAGTGCACATGTCAAAGTGAAGAGTGTTTGAGATAAATTAATTCGAATTGAGTTGTTTTGCAATGTTTTTGCAGGTACATTCAAAGAATTTCTGAAGAATTGTTGCTCAATATAGCTGTGAAATGCAGAATTCAACAGCTCTAAATACCAAAATCCTTACACCCTTCAATTACCTTGATTAGAAAGCAAATATGCAAATTTCCTTCCACAACAAAGGTCTGTACAGGATAACCATGGGAAGAGAGATTGAACCCTAGCAGTATATTGAAAAATCGAAGCATCTAAATAAACTTGATGAAGCTTTTGGCTAAATGTGCATCCACATCTCCAGGGAGTTGTTGTTCCATCTTGATGGACTCAAGACTCCAAAAGAAGTATGGGATAAGCTCGAATCCTTGTTTGGAAAACAGGTTGAGCTAAGGGGCCATATCTTGGAGAATGAGCTGATAGCACTACATCCCAGTAAATTCGAAACTATACAACAATTTTTCTCAAAATGCAGATCACTGGTCATGCAATGCAAGCAATACAAGATTAAGAAGAAGGATGAGAAAATGGTGCTCTCCATACTGAGTAAACTTGGCTTAGAATTCTCAATGTTTGTATCTACCTTTCACTTTGGGAGACTGACTACTCCTAATTGGTGAATGTCATCCCTTAATTCCTTCACATATTCTCTAATCCAAGAACAAGAGAAGTTGATACAGATGGAGCTCTCAGAGCCTCTCCAAATCAGGCTCTCTTATCTGGTCATGAAACAAGGAATGCGCGTGAAAGAAGGAAGCAGAAAGGTAAAGAGAAAAGAAACACTGAATTTGAACCTAAAGATGAGTTTGATCCAGCATATGAATCCTCGGGCACTAGGAAGGACAAACATCAGAGGTCTGACAAGGGAAAATGGTCTTATTGCAAAAAAGAAAACCATACAAAGAATTATTTTATGAAGAACACCATTAATCAGATGGAAAAACTCCTTGAGTTGCACAACATTGCACTCCATGAAGGCATAAGCCTAGACTGACTCTGGAGAAAAGACTGAAGATCATGATGATAAATGCCATGCACTGAAGGCTAGTTATTCAAAATTACATGCCTTCCTCATTGATTTAGGATCCTCCAATCATATGGTTTCATCTAGAGAATCATTCTCCTCATTACAACTTACTAATGGTCTGAGTATTCACATGGGTGATGACACTTAAATTCGAGCTGAAGGAAAGGGTTCAATCAAGCTAAAACATGGAGTGTTCAAAGATGTACTCTATGTTCCCTCCTTGGCTACAAATTTGTTATATGTATACCAGATGACACATACTGGCCCACCAAAGCGAGTGGTATTTGGTCCCGACTCAGTGGAGATCTCATATATCTAAACTAGGAATATTATAGCGAAGGGTGTTGCAAACCATGCCTCCAAGGCATATGAATTCTCACGCTTTCTGCCATACTCATATCTAGTACAGTCTTAGTTGTCATTTGAAAGGGGAGGTAAAACCATTCTACCTACACCTTTTACATATGATAATGTTTCCATTAGTGTTTCAGATTCATAATCTGAAGCAGAAGAACCAGTTGAATCAGTTTATGAAATTGAAGATGAAGTTCATAGTGATCCAAATCCAAATCCAGTCCCTACTCCCAATCCTAGGCCTAAATGGGCACAAAAGGTTATTGAGGAAGCTAGGAACATGACTAGAGAGCCATATTACATGAGGAGAACAAGATCCTAGTTTTAAAAAGAGAACCTTGCGCTATGTCAAGAAAATTCACTCCATTCATATAGGTGCAACAAACTCCCAGAGAGATGCTACATGATGGTAAGGACTGACCAACATTTCTTTTCACTAAAGAACAAATTGGAGCATGTCACTCTTCCTCCATAAAGAAGAGACAAAGGAAACATTCATTCTCTTATCTATCATCGGATTGGAATAAGATGCAAAGGTTCACATGCACAATCCCAAGATACTAGTGCACACAAAGACCATCACACTGCTTCATTGCACCACAGAGATGCAGGTTGCAGAAATATTTCACAAATTTTTTATTCAAGAAGAAATTTTCTCTTGATATGAAAGCTTGATCCTGATTTTTTGGTTTATTTTGAGGGGAGGGGGGGTCCCATGAGGTTTTCCCCATTTCCTCAGTTTTATTAAGCAGATATTACTTTTTGCATTTAGATTATATGGGGGACCTTTGGTCTTATTTTCCAGGGACCAGGTTGTCCAAAGTCAAGATTAAGGGGGGGAGGGGAGGGGCTGGGATTATTATTAATCCTCCCTTTGACTATGTAATCTAGTTGTCTATTTTCCTAGTTTAGGAGGTCTTCTTCGCTACACTAGTGCATGGGGGACAAACCTAGGGGATATTTGTCACTTACTGCACCTGATTGCTTGAGTTGAAGTGCCTAAGGGACCAATCCCTATAATTTAGGAACCCGCTCTAAATGCCACCAGTAATCTCCAACAGTTGACTCTAGTAGGTATTCAGTTAAGTCTAGTTATGCTCTGATCCTCATCAGTTAGATCACTCATAGTGTCTCTAGCATAAGTTTCCATAATTCAAGGGAAGTAGGGCACATTTGCTCACCTACCCTCATCAGTTAACTAAGTGTGAATTGTTTTAGTGATCCGGAGTTGCATTAGTGAGCTCTAGTGGTGATTTTCACACACTGAGATTCGAATCCTAGTTTAGGCATTCGAATTCTCCTGTGTATAACCATTGTATTACATATTAATTACTGATTCATGAATATAATCACATTATTCCAATTTTGTCTCTATGTGTGTACAATTTTGCCATGAGTAATTGATCAGTCTATTCTAAATTCTTCTCTCTCTTCTGCAGCATTCTCTTCTCATTTGAATTCATGCAGCCTAGTGATCGTATGCTTCATTGAATTTAACACCGATAACTTACCATCTCCCAACACAATTTGTGACTTGAATAGGTACAAATGCACTCCATACATGCATTTAATAGATGAATACTCTGAAACAAATACAACATCTGGAAACAAGTTTCTCCAAGATGATAAAGATGTATATTGAAAAAAACTAAAAGATAAACAATTTCGTAACCCATTTAACTCAATTTGAGTTCATGAAAGCACTTACTGAATTATGGATTATTAAATTATATTACATATTTGACAAATGGAGGAAGAGGTCGATGTGTAATAAAAATCACTCTTTCTTCAAATAAAAGATAGAACAACTTAATCTATGTATGATGTAGTGAGAACTCTTCTAACATAAATGGATCTATCTTTGATGAAATTAGTTGCATATGGATCTGATGGCCCATCTACCATGAGGGTCAATCGTGAAGGTTTATCTTCTAAGATAATCAATGCTCCTCATTTATTAGATATCCATTGCATATCTCATACAGAAGCATTACGAGCAAATGATGTTTCATCTCATTTTCCAAAGTTGCAATATATAATAAATTTGCAAACAAATTATCCAAAGCTTGGGAAATATACTAAAAGACATGGAGAACTAAAAGAGTTACTGGAATCATTTCAAAACACTAAGTTACAGGTTTTACAAATTCATCAAATTAAATGGTTGTATAGAGGAAAGGTCATGGAAAGACTCGTCAAACTCATGTATGCTTTGTTAAAAGATTGGGAGTTAGCTGGGGAGAAAAATATGTATGAGTTGACAACAATATTTCAAGTCCAATTTTGCATCCATTTGCTTGCAAATGTGCTCATTGAGTTAAATAAATTGAATCAAAAGTTCCAAGAGGATCATGTTGATATTACCTCTATTGGCACTTTTTAAATTGTTACTATTAACATGCTCTATAAACGGTTTTTGGGAGGGATATTTGGGGTAGGTGCAATGCACATAGCCTCCTTTTTAATTAGAGCACAACGAGGAACTCTTGGGTCTATATATAAAACATGTATGATGCATTTACATCCATTGAGGCATAAAATTTTGCCAAAAATACAAAGATTAGGGATATTAGATGATTGCATTCTTTTAGGAAAATGTTGTGTGATGAAGGTTATTGAATCTCTAGATAGGAGGTTCACATATTTACATGTATTTAATGCTACTAAGTTGTTCAGTCCTCAATATTTTCAAATGAAAATGTTGTTGAAATGTTTATGTGAAAAGTTTAGTGTTGGGGCTCGCCTAGGCATGGATAGTGCTAAATATTTGGGTGAAATGGATGAATTTATTTGTACTATTGATAAGTCATACCCTAAAAGACATATATGTTTGGAGCAAGGAATCTATGTGGAGATGAACCTGAATGGTTTGAAGTCTTTCCATGTTTGACGTGATATGGCAAGCTATCCTTGTTATTTCAACAAGTATAGCAGTGTGCGAAAGATGCTTCTCAAAATTAAACAAAATAAAATATGATAGATAAAGACTTTCATTGGAGACATTGAATATGTTAATGTTTCTCTCTCTCAATACACATCACGCTCTAAATGAGGTAGATTGGAATTCTATTTATAACGTATGGAAACAAATGAAAATTAAAAAGCATCTCCCATTAAGTAAAGAGATTGGTGCTTCAGTGATGTGATCTCAAATACTTTTAAAGAATATCAAATGCTTTGAAGAAAAATATGGCTTCTTATTATTTTTGTTGGAATGTGCTCATTTATGTAAAATAATAATAATTTTGTGGACATTACTAATTTCAAATAAAATTTTGTTTGTTTTAGGTTTTATTGAAAATTTTATCATATTTTCATGTAGTGAATGTTCAATTGTTTAAGATTGTAAAAATATGGAAAGCCAATATTTGTATTTTTACAATTTGTTTGAAGTGTTTAATTAATTTATACTCGTCAATTGAAGTACAATTATTCATGTCGCCTTTTAATCTTTGAAGGGCAAGAAAGAATATATGCCTTTCAAATTGAAATTAGGACCCAACTTTCAAATTTTGTCACTGCTCCACACCTTGGTTCCACATGCCATGGAATTTGACTTCTCAGTCTTGCTATGAGTTGGTTGTTTATTGTCCACATGTCGGAATCTGGTTAGTCCATGTGTTAACATAGGATTAGTCTACATGTTAACATAGGATTGGTCCACATGTCAACGTTTTTTTGGATTTTTTAAACTTCCATTGGCCATTACTTTTGCATATGGTGTTTGGTTGACCCCATTCAAATTGCATTCAAAAGCTCTCAATGAGATCTTCAACTTGAAGACACTTTCAATGGAATTTGATGTCGTGTAATTGGATCGATCATGAAGATCCTTGTGAGCCTTTTAGGAGCTCTATGTATTGCATAGAAAATGGACGTTGCGGTATGAGGCCTATTTTGTAGCAGAACGACTTCAAGAGACAAATAAGGATCAAGAGCCTGAAAACGGTTGATTCAGATAATGCAAAGGATGTTGGGCTTAGATCATCACATTGCCACTAGATGCTCATTTGGTCCATGGAATGTCCGTCGTTTAGGTGGTCGTAATTGTGGTGGCAATAGCAAAATGTTTTTCGTCATGTTCATGTAATTTGGTCGGATCCCTTTTAATCAAGGCGACCTATGGTGCGTTGAGGGAACAACAATGCTAAAAGCATATTGTAATGAAAATTTTCACTTCATTACATCTAAAGAAGCCAAATCATCTTTCTAAAATATAATGATTTGATGTAAACTAGAATTAGAATGAGGATTAAACTCGTATACATTGTGTTCCCTCTTGGAAGACTCTTCCAAGCAAAAGGGGTTCATAAAGAAAGAAACAATTATTAGAGAAGTGTCAACCCGTTGAATGCATAGCTACAACTAGGGTTGGAATTTGATGGGCAAAATGCCCATCAGGAGCCATTTTATTTAACTTTTTCTCTATTTTTTGTTTCCCATATAATTATATGTCATCAGACGTTCCATCATTGCATTTCTGCAATAATGAAGATGAAAGTGGCTTCGATATCAAATAATTGTTGGTCAGCTAGAATGTACAAGTTCAATGGTATTCTAGAAGAGCTTAGGGATGATGGTGGGCTTACACTTCCAGAAGAGCCAACCTATTGGAAAGTCATATTAGGAGGGCAGATTCTATCATAAACTCCTATGCATCTGTCATTTTCACTGAACATTGAATTACAAAAGTACAAAAGCACGACGCTCTCCTCCTTTTGATTGCCATAACCTTGTGAAACCAATGGATTCTTTGGAAAAAGCAAGGGGTAAACCTGGCCTTGAAATCTTGAGGACATAAGAGACACATAAACCTAAGTCATGTCCTAATGTTTTACCTCTTTACATTCACTCAATTTCGAAGGCATGATAACATACGAATTTTTGCAACAAGGAATGGATGCAAAAACAAAGGTGTTGTTTAATGAAAAAATTCCACACCAATTCACGTGGCTTGTCACTCATTCAAAATGGGCGGTAGCTCAATTAAATCCCATCAAGGGGGTATCACTACAAACCCTTAATGAAATTGCAATCTAGAGTCTCCAAGATTTTCCATTGTCCATTAATTTTTTACACAACTAAGCAATAACCACAAATCTTAAGTATGTCATATTTGCATTTGGACCCCAAACATAGTTGCAGAGTTTATAACCAAAAAAAGATATCACTCATAATTAACAATGTTCCAAGCATCCTAATGACATAGGAATGCAATCATTTCATTTTTCTTAACATGTTAAAAAAAAATATCTTATTTCATTTTTCTTAACATGTTAAAAAAAATGTTATTTCATTTTTATTATTGAAGTGTTCGAAAGTCCCTGGTGGTTCTTCCCATGCTTCAATTTTATGTAGTAAAATAGTAATGCCTTATCACTCAAAAGTTCTATTCGTGGGTTTTTTTTTAATTACTAGATGTTCAGAGTTGTTGGAGATCAGTTAAGCGCATAAGTGGCATGGATAAGTAAGGAAAGTCTTTGTTGGATTCTAGTTTGAGTTTTTTTTTAATAAATTTCATTATTAATGGGCATTTTTTTAATGATCTTTAATAAAAGCATTATTATTGATGAGAATTTTTTTAATAAACGTCATTGTTGAAAGGTTATTTTTTCACACTTGTGTGAAGGGAAGATAAAATTCAAAACATTAAAAAAAAAAAAAATAGTGTGAAGCAAGAGATGAAATGAAATTCCAACTCTTGTTATAACAGTCTTTCGTGTTGATTTATCCTAAGCAGCATCGAGAGTCATTCTCTTGGATAATGGAGATGGTTTGAGACACCATGTCAGTTACTAGGAACTTGAACCATTCTAGTACTAGGGGACTCGACCTAAAGCTGAGTGGCCATTCTTTGAATGGAGGCACCTGGTCAGTTACCAAGAATTTGAACCATTCTAGGACTGGGGGACTCAGCCTAGGGCTGAGGGGCCATTCTTTGAATGGAGGCATCTAGTCAGTTACCAGTAACTTGAACCAGTCTAGTACTGGGGGACTCGGCCTAAAGTTGAGTGGTCCTTCTTTAATGGAGGCACCCGGTCAGCTACCAAAAATTTGAACAAGTCTAGGACTAGGGGACTCACCCTAGGGATGAGGGCCATTCTCCAAGAAAATGTAGGTGCTTGGTCAGTTACCAAATATTGATATTGAGTCAATTGATGCAGCCTAAGGCTGAGGCACCTGATCAGTTACCAAGGTATCACTATAAGCCCTAGATCGGGTTTGGGCATGTGATACACTCCTATCCTTAATCTATGGGCTATGTGACCTTCTCTAGGGATTGCCTACCCTTGGTTAAAACACCTAGTACCCGATCTTGGTGGCACAAAGAGTTCAAGTTAAAATCATTAGTAATTTCCTATTTATGATGATGTACTTTGAGTGGGCATGAAGGACCCTGATGACCACTTGCTTTGACCACAAAACACTTGAAAGACTTTCTTACCCTAAGCATTGGTTCATGAGGAAGACCAAAAGGCTAAAGTCAAAATACAAGAAAACCTATTGTATCACAAGAAGGCTTATGGTACCACAAAATGATAAAGTCAAAGGGTAAACATTAAATAAATAAATAAATAACCCTATTATTCAATTCATATCTATGGGGGACCACTTCAAGTGCTTGAAATACTATAAATGAAGTTCACTTACAAAACATTTTCACACGCACTTCATCTTCATTGTTGTCACTGCTCCATTCAAGACTGAGAGAGACTATTAGTTGTTTTATAAAGGTATGTGGTTGGGCTTATGTCTTATGCCCTAGCATGGCGTCTTAGCTAGCTAGGTAATCCTCTTACAATACACCCATGAGCTAGGCAGCAGCAAAGACCTAGGGAAGCCCTCTCCTCCATCCGAGAAACCCTCTCCCCCATCCGGGCATCCCTAAATTGTTCACAGGAAATCCAAGCAGCCTATCTATGTTCACGGGAAACACCACAGAGACATTGATCAACCCTAAATTGATCATGGGAAGGCACAGGAAATTCGGGCAACCCCCTTCTGCTCACGGGCAACACCATAGAGACCCCGGGCAGCCCTCAACTGTTCACGGGCAGCCACAAGAACGTTCGGGCAGCAATAGCAAGATCCGGGTAGCTCTGGTAGCAGAGAAAAATAGGCTTGGGTAGCTGGAATAACAGTCCAGGCAGCAGCTGACTAGTTTCAGGCAACTCGTGCCGCTAAGAGAAAATTCGAGTAGACCCTAGTCTGCAAATTTTGGGCAACAGGGGAAAATTCGAGGAGCAGAAGAATTTTTCTGGGCAGTTGGTCTTCATCCTCCACATGGCAGGTTTTGGTCTAGTCTGCTAGGGTGTGAAAATGTTGCTCAAGCGTGCTAGGGTTTGACAAATTTGTGAAAAACTTCATCTCAAAATTCTTAGATGATTTTTTTTATTACTGCAACAAACTCAATCATCTCATTTAAGGGATGAATTACTAATGCTTTTGGAGTCTTTGTCCTTTAAAGGTTTCCCCGTGAAAACATCTGGTGTTCATTTGTGTTGATGCTTGATTATCTACTGCAATTGTCTTATTGTTATATATCTTACAGTCTGCAAAATTTAAAGAATATATGCACATGCTAAAATTCAACATGGTATCAGAGCTTTGCATGTAAGATTGCAGTAAGAGAGAAGATTATTGTAATCCTCCTAGACCTTGGGACATTTTGCAGACTTAGATAACAGATTTGTGAAGCAAAGATGGCCACCAACACTCTCAGACCGAAAGAGAGGGTTGAGGGATCATCCAACTACAACTCTTGGAAAGTTAGGGTCATGGCCACCCTAGAAGAAAATGACCTTAATGATATGGTTCTTAATGCCATAGAAGAACCTACAACTAATGCTAGAATAATTGCCTTCAAGAAGAAGCAAGCAAAGGCAAGGACGATCATCTATGACTCAGTCAAGGAAACCTTGATTCCTACCATCACACCATTGAAGACCGCCAAAGAATGCTTTGACACCTTGACGAATTTATATGAAAAGAAGGCACCTAGCCAAAAGAGTGTACTGAAGAAAATGCGTCATACATTGAAAATGAATAAGGATGAAGTAGTTGCCCCCTTCTTCATAAAGATTGCACAGGTAAGAGATTAACTTTCTGCTATTGGTATATATGTGGATGATGATGATCTTATACAGATTGTATTCGATGGTCTTCCCCATTCTTGGGAAACATTTTTGGCAGTTGTAAGTGGACATGAAACTCAACCAAACTTTGATAGGCTTTGGAACCACTGTTTGGAAAAAGAAGGAAGAGTTCAAAGCAAAGCAATTGGCACTAAGGAAGGGAACCTTGCTCTTACAGCTAAGACAAGGAAGTTCAAGAAGCCCTTCACTCAGAAAAAGAAGGAAAAGAAGCCACAAGGTAAACATTCAAATGCTCCAAGCTTAGAATGTTTTAATTGTCATAAGATTAGACATTTTCCAAGGATTGCAAGCAGCCAAAGAGAGATCAAAAGAAGGTTTCAAGCTTCTGCAGCAAAAAAAGAAGAAGAATGCTAAGTCTTCCAAAGAAGATGAACCAAGAAGGGAATACTACTCTAATCTCTGCTCTTTCTGGATCCATCACTAATAGTGCTAACTCTTGGTTAATAGATAGTGGTGCTTCTAGACATGTGACAGGTTTCCGAAAAGCACTTACTAGCTACAAAAAGAAGAAGTCCGCTACTCAAGTAGAACTTGGGAATGACACCACTTACAAGATTGAATGAGTTGGCTCAACCTCACTTCAACTTGAATCATGCACAATTTTGCATATCGAAGACATTTTATATGTCCTTGGGTTGAAGAAGAACCTCCTCTCTATTGCTAGCTTAGAAGACAAAGGCTACCGGGTTCTCTTCATGGACAAGAAAGTCCTACCATGGGCAAAGAATGAGAAGCTAAGCTCAACTGAACCGATTGGACTTTGAGAGGAAGGCCTTTGCAAAGGTTCTGGAAACGCCACACAAGCTTTGGTTCACAACACAGTTGACCCATGTGAGTTGTGGCATCGGAGGTTTGGACACCTCCATTATACAACTCTTCCAGGCCTTCAAAAGATGGTTACATGTATGCCAGAATTTTCTCTTAAACATGATGGTGTTTGCAAAAGTTGTGCTCTAGGTAAGAACACTAATAAATTATTTTCCAGAAGCAAGAATAGATCTAAAGGAATCTTGGATTTGATTCATTCTGACATATGTGGGCCTATGTCTTCACCCTCCTTGAGTGGGTGCTTGTACTATGTTTTGTTCATAGATAATCACTCACGAAAGTCCTCCTGGATTCACTTTCTCAAATTCAAGAGTGAAACTTTCGACAAGTTCAAAGAGTTCAAGGCTCTGATTGAAAACCAGACAGGAAGCCGCATATGTATCCTAAGGTCAGATAACGGAGGTGAATATGAATCTAATGAGTTTGATGATTTTTTTCCGAGAAGCAAGAATCAAGAGGGAGCTGATAGTGCCTTACAACCCTCAACAGAATGGGGTTGCAAAGAGGAAGAATAGAACGATTTGTGAAGTTACTAAATCTATGCTGGCTGACCTTGATCTTCCTCTATCTCTGTGGGTTGAAGTTGCAAGTGATGTTGTATACATTCAAAACAGAAGCCCTCATGCCATCCTAGGAGAAAAGACTCCAGAAGAAGTATTTACCAGCAAGAAACCTGCAATTGACCACATGAGGATTTTTGGCTCTCGTGTGTATATTCATATACCAAAAAAAAGACGGTTATGCTAGAGCCTTCCAGACAAAAAGGTATATTTGTTGGTTACAGTGAAAGCTCAAAAGCTTACCGCATCTATGTCTCTGGACAAAGCTACATTGAAGTCAATAGAGACGTAATATTCCAGGAGGAGGTTGTGTTTCACCAAACAAAAAAACTTCCAAAGGATGTCGAAAAATTCCCTTCTGAAATTCCATATTCAGAAGTTCAAAGGGAGGAAGAAGAATTTGAGCCTCAAATTCCAGATGTACCTAAAGAATCTGAAAGACCAGCTGAAGAACTACTTGAGGCTCCTCTTTCCAAAAGGAGACATGCCTGGTACCGAGAAACTGTGCAAGAAGTTGAGAAGCATAAAGCTCCTCGAGGAACTTTCAGAGAAAGCATAAGGCCCCGGAAGTACTTAGAACTTATGAGCAAGCTCATCAATGCAGAACCATCCACATACAAAGAAGCAGCAAGCCAACAGGTATGGCATGATGCTATGATTGAATAATATAATTCAATCATAAAAAATGATGTGTGGGAAGTTGTTCCCAGAACGACAGGAAAGTCGGTGGTAACATCGAGATGGCTCTACAAAATCAAGCATGTTGTTGATGGCAACATTGAGAAGTACAAGGCTAGATTTGTACCTCATGGCTTCACTCAAAAGGAAGGCATAGACTATGATGAGACTTTCCTGTCGCTAGATATACCACTATCAAAACCATCATCTATCTTGTTATTGTGTTCGGATGGAAACTCCATTGGATGGATATAAAAACAGCTTTCATCAATCATATTAGAGAAAATTTCAACTCAAAATGGGCCTCCTAAAAAAAATTAATAAAATAATAGTTAAAATAATAAAATAATATTTATTAATTTTGGAAAAAGAAAAGAAAAAAACTACTTTTTTGTTTGTATTTTCGACATATCTCCCCGTGTTTTTACTCAAATTTCGATCGGGAGAGCTCGTTGGATGTGGAATTAAATTCCGCATCCAAAGAGTACCCACTCGACATACTTTTGACGGACCCCGCTACCCCAAAAACAAGAAATACCTAAAAAAATGTGATTGAGGGGTCCGTCAAAAGTATGTCGAGTGGGTACTCGTTGGACGAGCTCTCCCGATCGAAATTTGAGTGAAAACACGGGGAGATATGTCGAAAATACAAACAAAAAAAATAGTTTTTTTTTATGATACCCATCCCCAAATTTATATTAAAAAAGTGTTTAAGACCTATACGATATTTCAAATTTAAAGCAATTTCATTGGCTAACACATGATGACATAAAATTTGAGTTAAAGTTAAAAGGCCCATTTTGAGTTGAAATTTCCTCTAACAAAATTGATGAGGAAGTCTACATTGAACAACTAGAAGGCTTCGTGATTCATGGGATCAGTCCCATGTGTGTAAACTGAAGAAAGTTGTGTATGGACTCAAACAAGCCCCGAGAGTTTGGTATGCAAGGATTGATGGCTACCTTCATAGCTTGGGGTTCTCCAAAAGTATTGTCGACTCCAATCTATACTTTAAGCTTGTTCATAACCATATCTTGATCCTAGTCTTGTATGTGGATGACTTGTTCATTACTAGAGAGGAACAGTTGATAGCTTAGTGTAAGAGGGAGCTCACCTCTAAATTTGAAATGAAGGATCTTCTTAATTTGAAATGAAGGATCTTGGTTTGATGCATTATTTTATTGGCTTAGAGGTCTAGCGAAAGCCAGGCAAGATCTTCCTAACACAAGGAAAGTATGCACTTGATATCTCGCAAAGATTTGGGATGCAGAACTGCAAGTCCATGAGCATGCCCAAGACAACGAACTTGAAGAAGTTGTGTGACTCAGTGACCGGTTCACGGGATGTGGACTCTACTCTGTATCGACAGCTCGTTGGACCTCTGATGTATCTTCTGCACACGAGACCAGATATATGCTACACAGTAAATGCACTGAGTCGGTTCATGTTCGATCTTAAGCATACACACTGGGTAGCTACTAAACATGCACTCAGATTTGTCTGTGGTACTATCACTTATGGGCTCAGATATACTTCCATCAGTGGAATAATGTTAGTCAATTATGCTGACTCTGATTGGGACGGTAGTATAATAGACCGGAAAAGCACTTCAAGTTACTGTTTCAGTATGGGATCAGCAATGATCTCTTGGTCTAGCAGGAAACAGGGTTTTGTAGCTCATAGTACAGGTGAAGCTGAGTATATTGCTCCTTGTGATGCCTGCAAGGAATCAGTTTGGCTTAGGAAACTTCTCTCTGATCTGTTCGGTTGGAAGCTTGACTCAACGATTATTCATTGTGATAGTCAGAGTTGCATTAAGCTTTCGGAAAATCCGATGTTTAACAATAGATCGAAACACATTGAAATGAAGTACCATTTCATTAGAGACTTAATACAGAGAGCCACTCTAAAGTTGCAATACATCCGTACAGATGAACAGATTGCAGATATTTTGACCAAGCCTCTGACATCAACAAAGTTTGTGTATTTTCGTGACAAGCTTGACATGGCATAGAATATCTCTCTCGCTAAGAGGGAGTGTTGAATTTTCCTAAGCAGCATCGAGAGCCATTCTCTTGGAGAATGGAAGCACCTAGTCAGTTACCAGGAATTGAACCAGTGTAGTACTGGAGGACTCATATTTGAGGTGAGTGGCCATTATTTGAATGGAGGCACCTGGTCAGTTACCAGGAACTTGAACCAGTCTAGTACTAGGGGACTCATCCTAGAGGTGAGTGCCCATTCTTTGAATGGAGGCACCTAGTGAGTTACCATAAATTTGAACCAGTCTAGGGTTGGGGGACTCAACCTAGGGCTAAGGGGGCATTCTTTGAATGGAGGCACCTGATCAGATACCAAAAAATTAAACCAGCCTAGTACTGGGGGACTCAGCCTAGAGTTGAGTGGCCATTCTTTTAATGGAGGTACCTGGTCAATTACTAGAAATTTGAACCTATCTAGGACTAGGGACTTGGCCTAGGGCTGAGGGCCATTCTCCGAGAGAATGTAGGTGCTTGGTCAGTTATCAAGTATTTGACATTGACTCAATTGATGCAACCTAGGGCTGAGGCACCTGGTCAATTACCAGGTTATCACTATAAACCATAGACCGGGTATGGGCATGTGATCCACTCATATCCTTGATCTATGGGCTATGTGACCTTCTCCAAGGATTAGCTACCCTTGGTTAAGACACCTAGTAACCGATCTTGGTGGCACAAGGTGTTCAAGTTAAAAGCATTAGTAATTCTCCCTATTTATGATGTTGTACTTTGAGTGGCCATGAAGGACCTTGATGACCACTTGCTTTGACCACAAAACACTTGAAGGACCTTCTTACCCTAAGTCTTCGATCATGAGAAAGACCAAGAGGCTAAAGTCAAATACGAGAAGACTTATTGTACCACAAGAAGTCAAAGTAAAAATACAAGGCGGCTTATGGTACCACAAAAGAATAAAGTCAAAGGGTAAACATTATATAAATAACCCTACTATTCAATTCCTATCTATGGGGACCACTTCAAAGTAAAAATACAAGAAGGCTTATGGTACCACAAAAGAATAAAGTCAAAGGGTAAACATTAAATAAATAACCCTATTATTCAATTCCTATCTATGGGGACCACTTCAAGTGCTTGAAAGACTATAAATGAAGTTCACTTGCAAAAACTTTTTCACACACACTTCATCTTCATCATCTTGACTGCTCCATTCAAAACTGAGAGAGAATATTTGTTGTTTTCTAAAGGTGTGTGATTGGGTTTATGTCTAATGCCCTAGTATGGCGGCTTAGATAGCTAGGGCCTCCTCTTACAATACACCCACGAGCTAGGTAGCAACAGCAGCAGCATTAAAGACCTAGGGCAGCCCTCCCCCCCATCCAGGCAGCCCTAAACTGTTCACAAGAAATTTGGGCAGCCTATCTCTGCTCACGAGCAACACCACAGAGACGTCAAGCAGCCCTAAACTGCTCACGGGCAAGCACATGACATTCGGGCAGCCCCCTTCTGCTCACGAGCAGCACCATAGAGACCCCAAGCAGCCCTCAATTCTTCACAGGAAACCATAGGAAAGTTCGGGCAGCAGCAGCAAGATCCAGGCAGCTCTGGCAGCAGAGAAAAACAGGCTCGAGAAGCTGGAATAACAGTCCGGGAAGCCTACAGAAGATTCGGGCAGCAAACTAGTTTCAGGCAGCTTGGGCAGCATGGAAGAAGTCTTAGGCAGCTGAGAGAAAACTCCAGCAGACCCTGGTCTGCAAATTTCAGGCAGTAGGGAAAAATTCGGGCAGCAGAAGAATTTTTCCGGGCAGCTAATCCTCATCCTCCACATGGCAGGTTTTGGTCGTCTGCTACGGTTTGAAAATGTTGTTCAAGCCTGCTAGGGTTTGACAAATTTATGAAAACATTCATCTCAGAATTCTGAAATAATTTTTTTTATTAATGCTACAAACTCAGTCATCTCATTAAGGGATGCTAGGGTTTGAAAATGTTGTTCAAGCCTGCTAGGGTTTGACAAATTTATGAAAACATTCATCTCAGAATTCTGAAATAATTTTTTTTATTAATGCTACAAACTCAGTCATCTCATTAAGGGATGAATTACTAATGCTTTTAGGGTTTTTGTCTTTTGAAAGTTTCCCATTTAAACATCTAGTGTTTGTTGATGCTTGGTTGTCTAATACACTTGCTTATTGTTATTTATCTTACAGTTTGCAAAATTTAAAGAATATATGGACATGCTAAAATTCAACATTTCGCTGTCCACAGGGAGTTTTTAGTTTATGGTTTAATTCGGCGGCCAAGCTCACTCTAAACACCAACTCTTAAACTTCGACATAGTGTTCCCTTGAAACCATTGACATTTTAGTCAAAACTAACATAAACCCAAGATGGATCTGAAATAACCATGGATTTGAGCGTTGATCATGGGGTCGAGATTTAATCTCACCCTTTCTCTGATATTTTGTCGAAAGGAGGTTTCGCGCATATGATTGAACATGAGCCCTCAAAATGGGGTGACATCAAACGATCGGTATCACCCTCCGTGTAATGTACTCCCAGACGACGATGAGATTAGGTCCTCAAATCTCGCCTTGACTCTACTTGATCTCCGTATGAAGATTCAGATCACAGGCCTCTACGAATCAAATTCATTCTCAGCCGAAGACAAATTATTTTGTTTGTGCTACATGGCAGTGAGGCTCACCATGAAAACACACGCTTATCCTCTTGCAGTGTATTCAGCCCTGCTTTTCCCATGTTTTCCAGATTTGAGGATCTGCTAGTTTTTATTATTTTTTAGATTTATTCACTACTAGAATTCTAGAGTGAGGGAGGACATTTTGATTCCGTCATTTAGCATACACTTTATTGTAACTCCATCAGTACGACCAAGTTTGGTTGGCGAGTAACCCAAACACAATCTCATTAAATATGAATGAATAAACCCAACAAACCCTCAAACTCACTGGGTTTTATCCCTTCCTGTGAACCATTCTTCCAAGTCTGACTCTGTCGAAGACTTGATCATTCGGAAGCAATTTTAAGTTCATAAAGGAACTGATAAGAAACATCAATTGGTATTAACCTATTGATTTGTTTAAAACCACAAAACGCAATCTGAACAGATGACATTTGGTACCGTGTCCCAGTTATGACTGTCTTGTAGCAATTTTTGCTACAAGTTTTAAATTATACAAATACGAGAGTCAACATTTTATACACCCTTCACTAATCCAATTATGGGTAACAATTCCAGACATTGTAGGTAAGCTTTCTGAAATCAAGGCTTCTCTGCTTAATTTATTTTTAATAGAGGGCATTCAAATTCATTCAGATGGCAATGCTTACAATCGCAAAACTGTATGCCATGGCCACAATTCTCAGGTAACCAGTAATGCTTCCAGAGATCAATTTTTCAAAGTGATTTATGTTGTTGTTACATACAAGAAGGCCTGAAGAAAAGACAGTGGGGTTGATGTCTGCCACGGTGTAGTGGAGCAAAGCAGCTAGATTCCACCCCACTTAATTGAAATTTCAAAACTGTGTTTCACAACTACTTCAGCACTCATATGTTTTTCACTGTGATTATTGTACAATTAAGCCTATGTGAACCCCGGGCTTATTTTATACATACTGCAAGGAAATAAGAGAAGGCTTAGACACTGAAGCCTCTGCAAAGCATTGATGCCCATAAAAATTTCAGCAAAACCCAACTTCTGAAGCATAAATCTCTCGTCTGTGATGCCTGTCAGTTTTTTCAAGTAATGATTCGCATGCCTGCAAATATCTGAAAACGCCCAACGTTTCTTAAGAGTCACTAGTTTGTTTGAGAAGGATGTCCGTTTCTTCATCAGGACTGACATTATCTTCCATCATAAGTTCCGATATTCTGGGAGGAACTTTACCAACCTGAAGATATGTGCGAAGCAAAGAGTTGTATATTTCTGTGCTCACAAATTTCAGCCCTCTGAGTGTGTTGAAAAATTCCTCCGCACTTTTAACATCACCTTGCATCTCAAAATGTTTTAAAATGTCTAAGACATTTCCAGGCTTTGGTTGCCAATGATTTTGTCTAATTGACAGAGATCTTGTAATTGCCAACATAGCCTCATGAACTTGTTTGTTCTGTATATAACCTTCTGCAAAGATTTCCCAAGTAGTGGCATTTGGTTTGCCCCCATTCTTCATAATATACTCTAGAAGGCCTTCTGCTTTTTGCAACCATCCTTTTCTAGTATATGCACCAAGGAGGACATTGGATACTCTGATATCATCAAATGATTTCACAGATACCCATTTTTTAATAAAATTCTCAGCTGCCTCCATGTCCCCCAGCCTTACCAATGAAGAAAGCAAACACATATAGCTTCTGTTTGTCGATGTAGGATATGCCAATTCATAAGATCGCCAAACTCTGTATACTTCATCTTTATTACCTACGTTACCATACAAACTAATTAGATGATCATAAGCGACTCTACTCTTTCGTTTTGTCATTGCCTCCACTTTTTTCATTCTCTTCTCCAATTCTTTCAAAGCAGATTCTGCTTTGTCAAGGACTTGGGCCTTGATATAAATGCTTGCTACAGTGCTGTAAATATTCCAATCTGGACCAATCTTGTCGTCATGCTCCATTTCATTTAACACCCCTTCCACTAGATCCATGTCTGACAAGGCCGCATAACTTTTCATCCAAATGTTATAAGAATATGCATCTAGTAAGATACTATTTTTCTTCATTTCTTTGATCACCAGAGGCACCTTTTCAAATTGGTCCGTGGTCATGTAGAGTGTCATCATTTCATTATAGAAAAGTGGACAATTAGCAAATCCCAAGTACTTCATTTTTTCCATTGTTGCCTCTGATTTTTCAATAGCTCTCTCTTTTACGTAACAGTTTAGAATCGCAGAATAAGTTTTTTCATTCTTATCAATGGCAGGGAGATCTGCAAAGTAATTTTCAGCACTGGTAATGCCATGTACTTTCGCTATCAAGTCTAAGTGGATAGCATGTTCACCTGAAGTGAACGAAAATTTTTGGTTCATCCACTCAAAGATCTGCAAAACCCCAATAAAGGCAATATAGAGAAATCACATCAAATATGCAAAACAAGCAAAGAGAGACCAATTATTTAAAGATACAAACCATAAATCTGGAAATAAATGGAACACAATCATTAACATTCAAAACATAGTTTTGAAATACAGAAACTGAAAGCAGGATCTAGTTTCATTATAGTCATTTGGTGTTTGGCAGCATACTTCCTAAAATAAAATAAAATAAACCAAGAGCACCCATCATTTCTACGACTAACCCTGGATTTTACTCGCAAACTCCCTTTTGAGCTTTAGGTAGAATTTCGAGCTAGCGAGTCGGTCCTTCCAAAAGTGGTGCCACAACGCTTTACAGAAGTAATCATGAATTATACTTGTTTTGCTATCATGAAAAGAAGAATAGAATATTCACACAGGGAAAACAGGTTCTTTCGTTATATCATTCATCACTGAGAAATCTATAATATCATTCCCATTATATGGATTATATTCTCTTTTGCATATTTTGCATACAAAAGTTTATCAATCAATTATGTGCATCACCAAAATCTGGGTGTGGAGGGAGCTGTTTCGTATGTCGATGTAGCACAAGATGCTGCATCCCCTTGCTACATCAATGTGGCACCACAGACCCCTTCACCCCCGTAAGTTTTGGACGTCCATAGCATTCCCATTCAATCATATGTAGAGATAATTTAAACTTGACAGAGAATATAATCCTTTTGGACGACGAAGCAAACATTCCCAAATAACGGGACAATGCACCACCACAACCCCTTTCCACCCCTGATTTTGGGGATATCCACGATGGATTGGGAAACATTACTAGGGGGCAGTTGTGTTTTCCCCAGAAAACCTTTAAGAAATGGAAAATAAAAAATAAATTAAAAAATAAAACTAAAACACCGTCTAAAATGTTAAAACTTAAAAACCTGAGCCAACCCTAAGTAAGCTTTTAAGACTATAAATACGCTCTTTCACTACTTTTTGACATCTTGGATATTAGCAAAAGTAACTGCAATCTTCCAGCTATGAAACATTACGACAGCAATTTTAAATAGAGAATTATATGTCTATTTTTCTTCTTATCATTGTCATTTTGTTGGTGTACAGACTGAACATTGAATGACAATATCATTAATTAATTTACAAGGACTAGTTTTCTTCTTATCATTGTTGTTTTGTTTTTGTAAAAGGCCAAGCATTGAATGGTAATATCATTAATGTATTTACTGTTAGGACAGGAGTTCATTCACTCAGATAGTTTATTGTTAATAATACAATCTTAGAAGTGAACAAGAATTATATTTATATATCAATGTGTAAATGGGTTATGTAACTCCAGGCATAGTTATGAAAAATCTTTTTGTGACTTTTATATGTTAATATATATAAGAGATGACTCGTGTTCTTCTTGTTTGTACACCATTGAAGCTTCAACATACAATCAAAGTCAATGGCAACCCAAAAACGAAGGAAAAAATGATTAGTGAAATGGATGGAAATCGGCCCTCTAATGACAATATTTAAAGTGAAGAAAAATCAGATAGGTCTCACCTAAGGGAACCTCTGTGAACCTTTGTGATTCATGTTTAAGGATCAGATATACATAATATTTACACATTATGTTCTCTAGTTCCTTGCTGAGTTTTCAGAACAATGTGACATATGTTAAAAAAACTATCAAGAAGAATTGTGAAAGCTTCCCCCTACTAAGGTTCAAACTTGCCCAGATGCATTAATTTTCAATGGCAGTTGTGCAACGGTTACATATCAAAAGCCGTGTAGCTCGCAATAACTACAGAACAAGGTTAAAAGGCAGTATCAACATCCATGTGTTATTCTACATCAATGGGAATATCCAACGTCTTTAGAATTTAAGTTCCCAAATTTTCAGTGAAAGATTCTAAGTTGTGTTGTAAAATTGCTTGTGTATCAGAAGTTTTCAATTATCTTTTGTTATTGAATTAGTAAGGTCAAATATTCTTAAGGGTTAGCTTAAGTGATCATGAGCCAAATATGAGAGATCTCCCCCAAAGTTGGGGAAGTCCCAGATTTGACTCTCTTTATCTCCTCGATGTTAAGGTCCGTAATCAGGGCCAATAGTTTACCGTCCTTACCACCCATGGAACATGGAAAAGTACCTAGGGTTTTCCACTAGGTTTTCCTTGGAGAAAAAAAAGTATGGTCAGACAAGTATAAATCCTCAAAGGCATATCTTATATATTTTAGTTGATCATCTTATCTAAAGAAAATATTCTATGAGAAACCAAGTTTACGAACTTGGAATATTCGCAGCTTGACATGGAAGCTTAACTAATGCAATTTACATAAATGAATAAAACACTCATGAATAGAGATGAGTAATAAAAGCATACAGGTTTATGAAATCAGAAATTGAAGCCCAGGAAATTTGCTCAACCAGTTGTAACTTGTCATAAATGTTGTTGAGCATTTGGCTAGTTCACTGTCAATAGGTTCCCAGTTCAAATCCCCTGGATGATGCATTAACCTACCCCAATGAGTTTACTAGAGATGTCAACCACAAATGTGGAAAACCATCCCTTGGGTTTCCCTAAGGTTTTCCTTGAAAAAAAAACAGACATCAACAAAAATGTAAGGTGAATGGCTCTAGTATGGAATTGCTTGAGGTTGTTAAGTAAGGGTTGACAACCTACTCATTAGAATGCAATTGATGAAAGAAAAGTGTGCCATCATGGTGGATTGTTGTTCTAAGAAACAACTGAGAATGTGGGGATGAAATGAATAGGATATAGCTGAAAAGGTAACCACAAGAAGCGTCTATGTAGCCTCTACGCATTAGATGTAGACTGTAAGGGGTGCACAATGAGGTTGTGCTTTGGTTAACTATAATCTTGGCACCGAATAACAAAATTTTGTTTTCAGGGATGGTAGAGATGACAAAACCTATGTTAAAACATTAGAGCGATGCACAAGATGCTTACAAAAAGATGGAAAATCTATCTTAGATCATTGTGATTTCAAATGGATATTTTCATCTACAAATGTTTATGATGACATTAGTTATTAACGTCCATTGAGGACCAGTTTTGATCTATCGGACCTTAAAAACATATGGGGTCACTTGGTTTTTTTTAGAATTTTATTTCTATGCTCAAAAAGCTTAAAATAAGCATTCTTAAATCCCCCATAGTTGTGATGAGTTAAAAGGTTAAGAAAGTTAGTATTGCAACAGGCATTTTGAAATCACACTCCAAAGTAGGTGTGCGCTAGACATTCTATGAAAAAATGATTTTCATCTTCAACCTTCTGTGTCACAAAGATGACAAATTCTTTGATCCCATGGCATTTAACAATTGTCCAATGCCCTATTTCATTATGGAGCTCATGAAAGTTTGTTTTTATTTTAGCAATGTTGATTTTCTTCTTTGTGCTAATTAAAACATAGATATACTTTCGATCTTCTAGAGTAAGGTTGATCACCTCCTTATAATATCTTAATCTTCTCTGATCCTGTAAATTTGTATCACACCACATCTTCTCCTTAAATATAGATGTAACAATACTTTTAATATTATCAGTATTCTCGAGAGTGACCACTTCCTCAACTCTCCAATGATTTAACCAAGACTTGGCATCCTTATCCCAACCTTGTTTTAAGTCATAGATAATTTTTAACCGAAGTATGAAGCAATCTTAGGAAGCTTCTTGCCTCCCATGTTGTTTATCTTGTTCTTGTACGTTAGATATCTAGGCATAGATATGCTCTCAATCAAAGAGAGACTCGCTTTTATGAAGAGGATAGTATAGAGTGTAATGCCTTTAATTTAAGATTATATGTTATAAAGTGCTTTTGGATATGCTCTGTCCTTCTCCACGATTATTGAGAGATGTTGTTCATTCAAATGCTTAGTTACACAAAGCGAGTACTTAGTTGCAAAGAGTTATATTGTAATGCTTACCTTAAGGGGAAGCTGTTTATTGTCAATATTTTGTAAATTTGAAAACTTGCTATGTTGAACAGATGCGCATTCACTCTGGTAGTCTTGTGTCAATAATGCAATCTTAATAGTTAGATCAAGAAATATATAGTATGTAATGGGTATCTTCATCAACTGTTCATTGAATTGGTTAGCTGCGCAGGGAGAGTGTGTGGTTGAAAGGAGTTGTAGTGTATTTCTCACTTGAAGGGGAAGCTGTTTATATTTTGTCAATGTGAATGCTTGCAAAAAAGGTGTCAGAACGTATGCATGTTCATTCAGGTAGTCTGGTCTCAGTGATACAATCTTAATAGTTACATCAAGAAATATTTTGTAAATACGTGTCTAAATTGGCAGCCACACAGTACATATGTGTGAAGATGTTTGTTATGAACAAACTTGTGATAATTTTTAAATATTTGTTAGGAGTAAAAGAAGGATCTTGCTCTTCTTTATTATGCACCAGCTCTTCTTCATAATGGACCACTGTACCTTTATCTTTAAAATTTACCACTTTTACTTTAATCCTAAGTCACATGGTTCCAATTCGAATTCGAGTTCGACGACCACTTGATTCGATTCAAATTCGAATTTCTCTAAGGTTCATCTTTAGATTCGAATATATATATATATTAACTGAAATATAGTACAAACTAATAGAAAATTACATCAACAATTTATTCGTGAAATTGGAAATGCGCAACTCAGGGTTTGTTTCAGGTTTCAGCTCAACTGCTTAGATAAATTTATTCTCCAGTGCGATTGACTTTACTCTTCAACGGCGGCACAACATAATGGCCAGTCTATGACTGCAATTGCACTTGTAGATTAGTCTGTAACTCAAACAATGAGCTGGTGATTGAGCAGTAGCAATGATTCGTGAACATTGAGATGGAAAATCATAGAGTCATGAGCTCTAAGCCCTAGCATGAGGGTTTCTTTCCTAAGCAGCAATAAGCAGAGAGGAAAAAACTTGCTCAAAGGTTGGGAGTTGAGACTGGAGTAAGTAGACCGTAGAGTGTTGGGGCTAAGGTTTAAATGAAAAAAACAGCCCCAATTTTTTTTTATATTTTTATTAAATTCGCCTTCAGATTCGAACCAGCTTGAGATTCGGCAAAATTGGAACCTGAAGGTTCAAATTCGCCGAATCTTGTGACTTAGCTTTAATCCATAGAAGTTGGCTTGTAATATAGTACAGAATAGGGATAGGCTCATTATTGCTTTGTTGTAATATGGAAATTAAGTAATTACTGTTGTTTTGATAATTGATTTATTTAAGACCCCCGGTATAGACCACTCAACAATAAGGTGCACTGTTAAGGCACTCTTTGTGATGTCTCGGTTCAAACCTCAAATTATCTATGCACCAGAGTAGAGACAGTGTGGGTGCTCCTAAAGATATAGTGTTTTATTAAAATTTAAAAAAAATTGATTTATTTAAATTTTATTTATCGTCCATTTATGTGATGCATGGATATAATTTTCATGTACCCTTGTACACACTTCCAAATAAAGAATTATAATTTATAATAGCAAAGTGTGTTTTTCTATGGTGAATACCATTACTCGAATAGATTGTGAATGCTTGCAGAAATGTCAAAGCAGATGCATGTTCACTCAGGTAGTCTGGTGTCAGTAATACAATCTTAATATTAGATCAAGAAATATATTGTATATCATACTTGTCTAAACTGGCCGATAAGAATAAAAGATGGCTCTTCCTTTTCTTTATCATGCACCAGCTCTTCTTCATTATGGACCACTATATCTTTATCTTTAACATTTACCACTTTTGCTTTGATCCTAGATGTTGACTCGTAATATGGTACGGAATGTAGATACGCTTATTTTGGCTCATTATTGTTATGTTGTAATATGGAAATTAAGTAATTGCTGTTTTTTTATTATTGATTTATTTAAAGTTTAATCTTCAAAGTTCTATTTTTCATCCCTTTATGTGATAAATGGACATAATTTTCATGTGTATTATTAATGTACACTCGTACACACTTCCAAATAAAGCATTATAATTTACAATAGTTAAGTGTTTTTTTCTATGGTGAATGGTAAATACCATTACTCGAATAGAATAAGTTACCTTACTTGATTTGCAATGGATGTGATGAAAATTTCCCTCAAAAACAAAATGTTGAATTCAAAGGAATATATACCAATCATAAAAAGGTATGTCCTGTGGTCTAGCTTATGTACTTGGACAATCCCATAAAATGTAATTACTAGCCATGCCTATTTATGCTCCTAAGCAAGCTAAAATGCCTTGCCATGATTTGCCAAAATTGTGAACAGCCTGAGGAAAACGCAAAAACTATTTGGTTAGAGGTTTATGAATTGAGAAAATATCAGTACACTGTACATCAAGAAAGAGTACATATAAATGTATCTGTAGTTTCCCTATTGCTCAGTCAGAGATTCTCCCAAGGTTACTTGGGAGCGGGAGCGAAAGCGAGAAGCAGGAAGCGGGGGCAAAGCGAAAAGCGAAATTTTCAAAAGCTTTCGGGGTGGGAGCAGTTTCTGGAGTGTATTTTATATAATATATATTTTTATAAATTTTGATGCATGTGTCAACAAAACCATGTGCATCCATCAAAATTCAAACCGTTATACACAAAAAAAACAACGTTTCTCATGTATATAGCAAGTAAGAGTGCATACAACCAAAATAGCTCCGAATGCAATCCATATCTAAACCAAAGTACATCAATAAATAGGCTATAAACTAGGGATTCTTCAAAAACTCATTTTGAGGCCACCAACATCAATCTGAACAATCAACGCCACCAACATCAAGATACATAGAGGGGTTGATGTGTTTGATTAAATGGCAATCCCACACCCTCGTACATGATAGAATCCAGTGGAAACATTGCAATCCAAAAATCCTAAAAAACTGTTAACCCTGTTGAATTTTGAATGGGATCAAAAATTCTACTTTTTGTATTTGAAGTCCGATGAGGTTGGAAACCACTCTCAAACATCCTGAAAAAATTAATGGTAATGTTAAAATTTAAGTAAAAGTTAACATTCTCCTTAAGTAAAAGGATAGAATGCCAACTTTTACTTTAAGAATTTAATATTACCATTTGATGCTACTGATGTTTACTAAGGTTAGGTTTTTTGTTATTAGAGTAGGCTTTGCCTCCTTTATATAGCATTAGTATGGACATAGGGTTAGTTACCCCCCACCCATCACTTAAAATGTTGGTTTTTTTCTAAGAAAACTTGGAAAACAAGGTGGGAGCATTTTTTTTTGCCTGGAAGCTAGCTTCCTGAAAAAGCTCCCATGTGAGCGTTTAGGAATCGCGCTTCCCCAACGCTTCCTGGACGCTTCCTTCGGGAGCAGGGGCAAAGGGGGAGGGGCGCTCCCACGCAACATAGGATTCTCCTACAGCACAACATGCACAGCAAGTCCAGATTTCGTGCCTCAGTTCCTATGCACAGTAGAGAGAGTAGTGGGCGATGGAGCAGCACAGAGAGGATCTTGAACAAGTGCAGAAGCTGCATGGACACATGTAGAGGGCACATGCAATCTATTATATGGACAAAGGTAGAGGGTGCATGCATACCTACAGCACGTACACACCAGCATTGGAGTTTTTAGCATTTCCAATTTTCCTTAACTAGAACTGCTTTCCCAGATTAAAAATTGGTCCTGTTGTATTTGGAAAGTAGTTTTCAGTTCAGATTTATCACAGTTTCTAGGTTCCGCCTATGTGCAAGAACTAAAGAAGATACCAATTTTAGCTAAGAGATTATTTTCTAGGCAGCCTTCAGATTGTGCCTGGGCACACATATTTTGATGCATTATTCTTAAAGTCAAGCGGATGCATTAGTAATCTCTGCCTCTACTCTTTATCCTTGTAAAGGCCTTCCAGAAAAGAGAAAACTGGAAGTAATTTTTAGGCCCTCTGTGCATGATAACTTTTGATAATTGGCAGGTTTTTGACAATGACAAGCAAATATACAGGTTCATGAACAGTTTGGTAGAGTCTTCAAGCCATAAGACTGACTGGAGAGAGGAAGGATCACTAGACGAAGCAGGCAATAATCTGGTCCCTGCTGAATGAATTTTGATGGAAAAAGCCTTTGACAAAAATCACAGGTGCAAAGAGAAGAAAGAAGGAGCGCCCCCGCCTGAAGATTAGTAATTACATAGAGGTCGATATTGGGTCTCATGAAAACCCAAGGCTCATAAAGGATGTTATTGTACATGCTATACCGTTGAAAAAGGATGCAAGGCCCCAGAGGTGGACGTTGAGCGAATGAGTCTGAAGTTGGCTCCATCGGTCCAAAAAGAGTTGCAGAAGATGTCGAGGCCAAGATCATTGCTCCAATCAGATATTCAGGATGGCTTTCAAATCCAGTGCATACCCAGAAGAAAGCAGATGAGATAAGGACTTGTGTGCACTTCAAAAATCCAAATACAGTCCAGAAGAGAATCAAACGGTTGATTGAACTTGATGAAAGAAAAGCATTGGATCATCCAGTACAACACCAAGAAAAGAAGAAAGGTTAGTTTGACAAGAAAGCTCACCAAATAAATTTCAAGAAAGGTGATCTCGTCCTTTTGTGGCACTAAAGAAAGGAAAAGATAGGTAAGCATGGTAAGTGTAAAAGTATGTAGTTGGGTCCTTGTAAAATTGAAGATGCTGCAGATACCAAGTCCTCCTTCCTGAGTCATTTGAATGGAGATAAGTTGCCCATCGAAGCCAAATGTTACACCCCAGTTTCTCTGCAGCACACCCTACTAGATGTGCCAAGGAGGGAGGTACTTTTGCTATTGTAAAAGGCCAAGTTGGGGCTATTTTATGTAAAAGTGTTGGTCTATCGATGTCCCATATCCCTTAGTCAATCATGGCAAGTCCTCTTGGTCCTCATTTCAATAGTGTATCGGTCTTGAGGCCCTACTAATTACCCCTTGATGGGTGGTAACTTTGTATCATGTCGGGCATTTATGCCTCGGGTAGGTGTTGGCACATCTTGGGGCGACTCCATTAGGACACATGATTTGTGGAGCCCCTAGCCACACTCATGATATTATGCTTTATAAAGGTGATTGTGTTTGAAGGGTCGTCATACCCACTTTAGCACAACTCTATCATACCCCCTTGGACCTCATTATGTTGGATTAACCTTCCTCTTGGTCATTTAGGTCAAAGAAAGCGAAGACATCCACCTTAGAAGATCTCATTGAAGGTCGTACCTTGCAAAAGGAGGACATTAATGAAAAAGCACACCGTTGGGATTAGTTGGGGCATGACATACTCCTTTTTGTCTCAACATTTCATGTTAGTTGAGGCCTCTTGCTTATTTATCATTATTTGATGTCTTAGGGCTTAATCACCGACCATTTTGTGAGGGACAAGCCATAATGTAATTTGCAAATCATTTAAGTCAACTATAAATTAGAAAAAGGGGGATGCTCCATATAAATAGAGCACCCCCCCCCTCATTCGTAAGAATCAAAATGCAAGAACATGGGATCATTATAACTTTTATCTTTTTTCTCTTGGTATAAGTGAGCTCTTAAGTGTAGCGCACTTCTTCTCTTGGCATGTTTCTCTTGGATTGAAGGGTGATTTGTGGATGTTCTAGGCTTTGCTAATCTTTCAAGGTTGATTCAATGAATGGTTGTTGATAACTCTTGGTAAAGAAAGGATTCTAGGGTTTTCTCTCTGCACTTTTCCTTGCTCGATGTGGGGTAAGATTTTAATCTCGTCTAACATTGCTCCCTAGCATCTTAGCAAGATCAAGTAGGGTTTTATTCTATATCTTGTCAACCTTGTTAATGGAGACTTTCCTTTTGAAGGAGCTCCTCCTTGTGGACCTTGAAATTCATATTTTGCCCTAATTAGGTCAAGGATTATTCTAACCATAGGGTTGTTATTCTTTGCCCTAATTTATAAATATCGGTTTGCCACTTTGGGGATTGGACATTGAACTTGATCTCTTGTTTCCCTAGGAATAGACTAAGGACTAATTCCTTCTTAATTAAAATTTATAAAATCTCTAAATCTTTATTTCAAAAATACAAAACAAAAATATTATATTCCAAAAAGCCCTAAAAATCAAATATTAGTAAAACCCAAAAAATATTGTTTGTAAAAAATCTAATCCGTCAAAAGTGAAAATCTGCCCTGATTTTTTGGCTAATTTCCAAGGGTGTCTTCTTTTTATGGTTAGTTTAAGAGATATCACGGTTTGTGCAAGTGTTGGTGTATTTTTCAAATCTGATTTTGATATGTACAGCCATTCAATTATAATTTATAACTTTGAAGGGACATACAAGCCAAGGACAAAGCTTACCATTATAACTAGTCTCTTGGGACTCCATCCGGTAGCTGGATTTGGTGTTCTTGTGATTTTTGGGGGCTGGTTAGGGCGTAATCCAGGTCTGCAGTTTCAATTGCAGCCATCTTTTGACTCACTTTTCAAGGTCCACGAGCTGTTGGGAAGCATCTCCAAGGTGCCTCGTGTCCCAAGACACTATTGGCAGCTCTCTGGCAACTTTAGCAACGTTGTTAGGGCTGTTATTAGCCCTCAACCAAATCTGGTAAGTCATTTCCAGAATTGCCATAATCATGTATTGGCTGCCCTAAAGGTATAGTTTCTATCCCTCTATTCCGCACACATTCCAAGGTGTTGGGTGTTTTATTGTCTTAATTAATTCACCAAATATTTAATTATCGACCGAGGTTTGTAAACTTAGAGTTGACACAAAATATATGCTAAGGTAGAAGGGTACCTAAGGTGTCGTGGAAATATTTTGACAAAGAAAAGATCGAAAGATCTTTCAAAATGAAAAACCGAGTCAAACTCCAGAAAATTCAACTACTAAGGTAATTAGACTGGGACAAGACTTCTAGATTAGAGCAGTATCGATCTATACTACTCTACTCTATAAACAATAAAAAGATATAATACTATCCTAAGAAAGTGAACTACTTTTTATAGTGAAATCTATTAATTAATTATTCTGCTTTTTAATCTGTGAATTAGAAAGGCTAAAACAAATTCAGAACTCTTACTATATGAATACAAGAGGTTATATTATTTGAGGCAATATTACAACTACTTACTTTATCTAAGAAATCCAATAACTAAACTATACATGCAATTAACAAATATACAATAATTAAACTAAATTGTCAAGTTCCATTCTCCTTGAAGATTTTGAAGATATGCATTCATTGTGATCGGAACTAGAGAAGGAGGTGTATCAAAATGGCTTTCGAAAGAAATAAAAAAACTGAATGGAATTAAGTCTAATTTAACCTCTACAAATAGAGGAGTGCCCAATTGCAAGTGATAGTAAACATTTTGATTTATTCCATAAGAAAATGACTCTAATTGAAAAAGATGTTATTAACAACCAATCTATTAATTAAGAAATGAAACTCTTTTAATGGACCCACTTGAAGTTAAAGGTATACTATTCTCGCATGAAATGGATATAATTGAGAAACAAGTAGAAAACTTAATAAAGAAGCAAGTAAAAAACTTAATAAAGATGTCTTATTTCTTAATCTAGTCCTATTCTATGAACATCTTCAGTAACTATAGAGTAAGGAGGACAAATCCTATGCTAGGAACGATGATCAAACTATAAAGAACTAATGTGCTTTCTAGACAATAGAATTAACAAGTTTAATTCTAAATGCAATCTAAATAAGAAAGAAGTAAGGTTTGATATGTGTTTTAAAAACCGGTCGAGCCAAAACCGGAACCGATCGATCTGACCGACCAGCAAAAATTTGGGGTTAAAGTTTTAAACTGATAGAGGAACCGGACCGAGGACCGGTTCGGTAACAAACCGACCGGCCTGACCATTGAACAGGTCGGTTCGTTACCAAACCGGCCCTAACCGACCGAGTCCGTAACTAACCGACCGGCTAGTCTGTGTCTCTGTCCGTAGGCCCAAAAAAAATGTTGTTTGAAAGTTTATTAAAATTAAATTAAAAAACTAATTAAATCTAACCTAAAAGCATGCAAAATGTTATAAATAATAAATATGACACTCACGAAAAAGAGAGGATTTTTCCAGGGAACGATCGACCGGGCGCCTCTGCAAAGCTAGGGTTCGTCTTCGCTGAGGGCTTCGGCCGCCTGCCGTCCCTCCAGCTTCTCTCGCGGCCTCCAGTTCAAAGCTCCTCCTGTTCGGGCCCTTCCCAGCGCAGAGACTGCAATGGCGGCCGCGTTTGCCTGCGGATCTGGCGCCTCTCCTGCGTCGGCTTCTCCAGATCGCCCTTCGCCTGTAGTTGCTGCTGCCATGAACTCCGTGGCTGTCCCGATCAGCGCCGGCCCTCCTCCTCCTGCTCCGATTTCCTCCCTTGGCAACCTTTCTCTCAAGGACATGGCCTCTCAACGGAGGGACTGCCCTTCTTTCAAAGAAGTGGCCTCTCGACGGGGGGAGTCCTCTGTTCAGCCTGCTGCGATTCCGGAAGCCCCAGCGATCTCCATCCAGATGCCGAAAGAAGCCCTGGAGTTTGCTTCGGAGTTAAGCAAGACTTCCTTGGTTTGCAGATTCAATGGCTTCTGGCCTAACCTGGCAGACCTCCGAACCTGGATCTCTTCTGCTTGGTCCCCTCTAATTGATGGTGAGGTTGTTGCTTGCCCTTGTGCCAAGGGTTTCTTCGTGGCTATTTTTGAATCCATTGAAGATAGATTCAAGGTTTCTAGCTCCGGGCCGTGGTTCTGGGGCAGAGCAGGGCTGTCCATGAAGCCATGGACCCCTGACTTTGACCCAACCACGGCCTCCATCTCCTCCGCTCCGGTCTGGGTGAGACTCCCTTCTCTTCCCCTGCATTTCTGGGAGGATAAATCTCTTCAGTCTATTGGAAACGGTCTCAGGAAATTTCTCTGCAATAGTCCAGATGAGAGTATAGACCGAACCACGTTTGCAAGGATCTGTGTGGAAATGGACTTCCACAATGGATTCCCAGCAGAAATCAATCTCCTCGGCAAGGGCTACTCTTGGACCCAGAAGATCGACTACGAGAATCTCTGCTTCAGATGCAGGGTCTGCTTTGAAACAGGGCATATAGCTCGTAACTGCGAGAAATCATCCGGAAAAAGAAGATTGCCCCGAAGCCAAAGGCCCACTTGGTGGAAAGAAGCTCCTCCGGAGAAGCAAGCTAAAGGGAAGACCCCGGCGTGAGTCCCAGAAAAGGAAGCCGAATCCGCCCCCAAAGAACTTGCTCAGGGGGCAGATCCAGTAGAAATACCTCCGCCCACGTCGCCAAAGCCATCCCAGCGAGTCTCAAGCTGGGCAGATATTGTCGATAACGAAGAAACACAAGATCAAACGGAAAACCATGATCAAGGCCAAAGCAGCGAATGGCAGACCGTATCAAAAAAAAAAAAAAACCTATCCCACATCGGACAGATGTAATGACACGAAGCTGAACAGGATCGCTGAAATAGCTACTTTCAAGTAGCATTTAAGTTTGTTGCATGTTTGCACGGTTATTGAATTACTGAGTGACAGAAGCTCTCTCTTTTGATGTAATGAACCCAGTGGCTTGCCACTGTTTTTAATACCAAATCTTCCCAATGTTATTATCAAAAAAAAAAAATATGACACTCACCTCCCATTTCTCTCACCTGTTCATCGAATATTTGTCTCTTTCTGTTGCTCTTTTGTCTTGCTTCCGCCAGAGTTGGAAGTTTTTAATTGTTTTGCGGTCTTTCGTTTGGAGTCTTGTACTTTGAAGGCTAGAGTTGGCTGCTAGACATTGGACAATGGATACTAGAGGTGCACACTACAATCTTGGACGTGTGAGAGTGGAGAGTATTTTGTATTTTTTTTCAGACTGAGATATGTGCTATGAGATGTTGCTATGTACTACGATACCATCATCTATGTAGTGCACTTGGTGCCATTTTGTGACCCATACATGGTTTAACTTTATGGTAAATACTATATATATATGAGTAGACTTTGCATGTTATATCTCTAATCATCTAATGGCTTGAAAAAATATTTTGGAATGTTAAATATAGTTTTTGTAATTAAAATTGTAATTTTTTTTGTATTATTTAATAGCCCAATTCATTGAAATCAAACCGCTTCGGTTCATTACCGGTCCCGATTCCGCCCCATTCAACTCATGGTTCCGAGTTTTAAAAGCTTGGGTTTGATTAGAGGGTGTTGAGGTCAGTTCCAAGCCCACAAAGGATGTCCAAGTCTACTCTAGCCCTAGCAAAGGGTTGTCGTGCTATGCTCAAACCCTAACGAGGCTACCATGATGTTCGCTAAATCCCTGACAAGGCTGTCATGGACTGTTCTAGCCCTAGCAAAGGGTATCAAAGTCCATTTTAAGCCCATAAGGCTACCAGCAAGGTGTCATGGTTTGTTCTAACCATAGCAAAGGGTGTCGTAGCCTGTAGGTCTATTCTAGCCTAACAACGCTATCAAGGATTTGTTAAAGCCCTAAAAGGGCTGCCATGAATCAAATAAAACCAAAAGTTCAAATTTGACAAGAATTAAGGTTGTTGGTTGCTTGTTAAAGGGTTGACGTCATTAGAATTAGGGTTTTCATCATCTGCAACAGGTTCAAATTGGACATTGGGTTGTATTCAGGCTCCAAAGGGTTCATCTCTGTTTCTCTTGTCAAGAGTTTATGACAACAGTCAAATTAGTCCACCAATCATGATCCTTCTTGAAGGGTTTGTCCCTAGGACTTGTTACAGTCATGATGAAGAAAGAGTAGTAACTCCAGACTCTGCAGTTTCATGCTTCAAATGAAAAGATAAGTACTTGGTCTCTATGTTTGTTTACCCTCCTCTGAGACTGGTTTAATGTTCATGGTCATGATATAATACTTATTCCTCCATTTAATGAATCTATCATTAGAAAGGTTGTTGGTTTTTTCCCTCAGGAGGAGAGAGGGTTTTCCCAAGGTAAAAATCATGGTGTCTACTGTGCATGTTTATTGTGATGTGATGTGTTTACTTTATGCTCTATTTAGTTTACTGTCATACTGCTCACATGAAATTAATATGATTGATACTTTCAGTTGTAATTGTGTTAAAAAAAAATTAAAATACACATAATTACCTATTTATGAAAGTAGTTAAAAAATTCAACAAGCTAGAGGTCACATTGTGTACTCACTATGTGAGAGTGCTCCATAGCGAGAGTGATCTAATCTTATAGAGTGAGATGATTTGTCTATGTTGATGTTGACAATTGGCTCTAAGAAGTGACCGAGACTTCTTAGAGTACGGTCAAATCAACATTAGAGCTCTTAGGGAAGAATATGACTGCATGTAATGTGACATAAACGAGGTGAACTTTTCTATGATGAAGATATATCCAAAGAATTCAAGACAATCCATTGAAGAAGTCCCAAAGAAGGTGGAAGATAAGAAAGGACAAAATACCCTAATGAAAGGGGTAACTTGGACCAAGAAGACAAAAGTATAAGTTGGCCACAAGAATGCAAATCAAGTCAACTGAAGAATATAAATAGAAGTGTTCTCACATGTCATCTGTCACATTCAAGCAAGCTCATCTCTCTCCATTGGTGCACACTTTTCAAGGAGGTGAAGTGAAGACCACTAGAAGCAATTTTGGGGGTTATCTTATTATCTCTATCTCTCTCAAGGTTCGCTAGGGTTTCTTATGGCTGAAGAGCACACTCTTGTGATAGAGCCTAATCTTTATGTTAGATATTATACTTGAAATTTGGATTGATTCAGAGAAAAGTTTGTTGGGTTTTCTCCCGTTTGGGTTGCCCAAGGTAAAATCTGTGTCTCTTGTGCATGGTTATCTTTCAGTGAACCTTTGCTTTTATTTTTATTGCAAATGGATAATGTTATAATTGTGAGATGAAGTGAATTGTGAAATAAAGTTGAAAGAGACGAAAATTATACTACTAAGTTATAAAAATCTAACAGTAAGAAGAAGCACGTCGAGATTCATACACATTACTTAAGACATTTGATTCAAGACTATGTTGTCAAGCTTGCTTATTGCAGAATTGATGATTAGCTTATTGATATTTTTACAAAGCCCTTACCAAAAGCTAAGTTTGTCAAACTTCAAATTATGATTGGGCTTCAACGAGTTAAAATGATGGGTGAAAAGATATACTATAATTCTACCTCCTAAATTTCCAGAGCACTATGCTCATGGGAGGTATTGGAATAGCAAGCCTTGCTAGCTCATCACATCTGTAGATCTTCTAAATAGACATCTCTAGACATTCTAGATAGACAACTTTGGATCTTCCAAATAGACAATCGAAAGGTGGTGGTCAAAGAGAAAAGCTTATTAAATGGTCAATTAGTTGTTCGAATAATGGATCTATTAGGCTCTTGACTAGTTGGACCAATCGATCGACTAATTGGGTAGTTAGAACAAAATTGTCAATTATGGCACAAACAGGGCAAATTTCAAGGTGGTATGAGAAAATTGTTTGTTATCTCAAGGGAACCTATCAACTTGATGTAAATATTGCACTCATACCACCAAACCATTTTCCAATTACACTGACTTGAATTGGCAAGGGAAGTGATGAGAGGAAGTCGACATCTCACTATGCATTTCGCTTTGGTTCCGAACTCTTGGTTTGGTCATGAAAAAAGAAAAGGGTGGTCTCTCTTTCAATCACATAGGCAAAATATCATCAAGCAATGGATGTTGGAACTTGGAACATAGGTGGTCTAGATTCAACAGCTATTGGGAGAGCTCGATTTTTCAGTTGATACAACAACTGCTATCTTTTGTGATAACTAAAATGCAACATGTTGTTGATAATATTGTTACACACAATAAGATGATGCATGTGGAGATTCATGCTCACTACTTAAGATAGTTGATACAAGACTCTAATGCCAAGCTTGTTTATTGCAGAACTAATGATTGGCTTACCGATATTTTTACAAAGCCCTTACCAAAAGCTAAGTTGTGAAACTTCAAGCTATGTTTGGGCTTTAAGAAGTTGAAATCATGGGGGAAAACTATAATTCCATCTCTAGAATCTCCACAGCGTTGTGTTGATGGGGGGGGGGCGTAGAAATAGCAAGCCTTACTAGTTCATCACAGACAATTGACAAGGTCAATTAGAAAAGTCAACTAAATGGTAAAATAGTTGTTCGACTAATGGGTCGACTAGGCTCTTGACTAGTAAACAGACCGACCAATGAAAGAATGGACCAACCAACCAACTAGTAGAGCAATTAGAAAAAAAACGTCAATTATGGCACAAACAAGGCAAATTTCAAAGAGTTCGTTATATGCTATGGCCCAAATATGTGGACACGTTCTTCTTCACTTTAAAGGAAGTGGTTACATCTTAGAGATGTAAAAGGATGATCCTATGGATACTGTAACATATGTATGGAAGAAGTGAACATGATGTGAGAGCAACGCATTTCAATATTGTCACTCTCTGTGTAAGTGTTGAAATGGTGTCTTTCGACACCACCTCTTCTTGGAATTTCTTAACTTCTTGATTTTTGTTTTCTTCTAAATACCTAGTTTTCTCCAACATAGAAGTTTTGCAAGGTGGGGGGGTAAGGTCATCCTTCAACAAGAGAAGTACACAATGGAGATCCTAAAGAAATTTCAAATGATGGATTACAAACCCTTGGCCACTTCTATGATTCCAAATCCAAACTCATTTGTAGGTTTGGATTCAAATTTGGTGGATCCTTCAATGTATAAGCAATTGATTGGTTCCCTTGTATATATAGTGAATACTAGCCCTGATATATGCTTTGCATTCACTGGAAGGTTTCCATGCATGTGTTCCAATACTTGAAGGGCATAATTCATTATGGATCAAGGTATGTAAGAGATGGTGAGTAGGTGCTCCATGGAAGTATTGATTCTAACTAGGCATAAGATGTCAGTGCTCGAAAGAGCACTTTACAATTTTGTTTTAACTTGGGATAAAGTATACTTTCCTAATTCAATGGAGACAAAAACTTGGCAAAATTGGACACCATATGCTTAGTTCAATGGAGGTTGAGTATATGGCTACCAATTTTTCTATTTGTAAGGCCATATGGCTTTGCACGTTGATAGCAAAGTTGACCAATTAAATGTGGAAGCCCATTATAGTGCACTATAACAATAAGAGTTGCATCAAGGTCTCTCAGAATCTAGAGTTTCATGATCAATCCAAGCACATCAACACAACATTCATTACCATTTCCTCAAAGACAAAGTTTGAAGGGGAGCATTGGTTCTTGAGTATGTTCCTTCAAATTCGCAGGTTACAAAGATTTTGATGAATCCCTTACCTAATGGGAAGTTTGAGATATTGAGGGAGAGGCTTTGTTTGGTGGAGAACACTTTCCTCACAAAGATGGAGTGTTAGTTTATATGTTGCTCAATCAAAGATTCTCTTACAATGCAACATACACAACAGGTCTAGATTTCATAACCTCAATTCTTGTGTGCAATAGAGAAGGCAATGTATGATGGCATAGCAAAGAGAGCACAACAATTATATGGATACAGGTAGAGGTTGCGTGCATGTTGTAGGCATTCATGCTTTTTCAACTTTAGAGAGTTCCCTATTTTAGCAACCTTAATTAGAAATGATTTCCCAAATTTAAGATTGCTTATATGTTGTATTTAAAAGGTGCTTTTCAATTCAAATTTAGCACAGTTTCTAAGTTTAGCATAAACACATGATCTAGAGGAGTTTCCAAGTTTAGCTAAGGCATTTTTTCCTAAGCAATGTTCTTATTGCATCTGGGTGCATTGTTGTAGGAAGAGTTTAACTTCATTTTTTTCCAAGGAACAACGACACGAAAAACCCTCTTAAGTACTTCCACACTATTCATGGATGGTGGATGGTAAACGAGGTAAACTAATCACCATAATTACAAAGCCTAGCCCCAAGGGAATCAGGAGAGACAAACCCATGACCTCCCCAACTTTGTGGAGAGGGATACCTTGAACCTCTAAATTTCTCCTCTCCTATCTTTGAGCTGGAACAATCAAACCAAATATGCCATAAACCTCTTTTTTTGCAAACTCAACCCCACACCTAGCCATTGAGCTCATGTGCAATGGCACCACATAATAACACCATTTTTCTACAGAGCATCATGCATTGGCACTTTCCACTTGCAAGTTCATGCCACATAGGCAAGCTTGTGTGCTCCAATGGTTATTCTTTTGCTTCTTCAAGCCTCTGATATAAGCATTGAACCTTCAAAGTTCTCCTCTCCTATCTTTGGGATAGGACAATCAAACCAAATACGCCATAAACCTCTTTTTTGCAAGCTCAAACCCACACCTAGCCACCAAGCTCATGTGCAATGGTACCACATAATAACACCATTGTTCTATTGAGCATCATGCATTGGCACTCTCCACTTGCAAGTTCATGCCACAAAAGAAAGCTTGTGTGCTCTAATGGTTATGAGATTAATGCAATAAATTGAGGCCTACTTTTCATTTTGGAGGTTCATTTAAGTTTTAGGTCCACATTGTACCGTGATCTGATGCATCCAAGTTTCCCTTAACAAAAGATCTTCAAACACTCTTTAGACCAACTGCTCCACCTAGAACCATCCTAGGATGCAATTTGGCTTCTTTAATATTTTACTATTCGAAGGATATACAATCCAACCTGTTCACTCATCCCAACATTTACCTTGCAACCTCATGCTTATGTGAAAAGTTGAATCCTTGGGACAACAAGAGAAGGGAGAGGGTAGGCTCATTATTGAGGTCTTATAAATGAAAGTTAGACCTAAGGTAGGCAAATGTTTCCAATCTAAAGGAGTACTTTAATTCACTTAACTATTTGGAAGATTTAGAAATATATTTATCTCCTTTGATCACTTTCTCTGTTCTTGAGGCTTCCCATTCCTTACTTTCGATTTAATGGCTAGATTTGTTGTTCTAAGCTCAATAGCTTAATCATAACTTAATAGGGATTGTGTTTGCTTTCTTTGCTTTGGGTGCTTCTTCCAATTTGTGAGACTCATACCTTACCATATTTTTAGATGAATTGATGTTCAGTCCATTAACTCCATGAATGCAACTTTAATCTTAGGATCCAATTTTCCTCCTCTCTTTTCCAACCCTAAATAATGGAATTTAAATTACTGCATGCATCCTTGCAACCAGTTATATTGGTTATCACTAATTTGGCTGTTGTTGGAGGCCAAACTTTGTCCATGTTGTGAAGGAGATAAGACCAAGTTAACACTTGGTGAAGGCAAACAGATAGGAATAGGTCAACCTTGATTATATAGAAACCATGCTAGACGACCTATGGTCAAATTTTGAAGGTTCAGGTATAATAACATGGACCATTTCTAAGGTATAATAACATGGGCCATTTCTAAGTCGTGGAAATATTGAGAGATTTTTTTGTGTTGGGATACCTTGGATGGTTTTCCTTAAAGCGCGCTAGTCATGCTAGAGGAAGGTGCTAAATTACTAGATGATGCTCTATATTAGGTTGGGAGTTAGGTTGGGAGTTTTCAAAGGATAAGGGAGCAAGTAAGATTACATGGATCCATGTGGTGATTGATGTCTCACTTTCAATATATTATTTACGGGTATGTATCTACAATAGTTTCCATGGTTCACAAAGTGTTGATTTCACCCATGGTCAATAAGGTCTCCAAAGTGTTGTTTTCAATATATATATACTAACTCCTTCGCTTTACTGTATGAGGGTGGGGCTTGGAAGAAAAACATGTGTAATAGAATAGTTATTCAAAACTCTCCCTTTATCATATGCCCGGAAATTGGATCAAAATCCGGCGAGGGATAAAATTTCCAACCCTTTTTTTCTGACGCCCGGAATTAGGATCAATATTCGGCGAAGAATAATAGATCCAGCCCAAAACTGCTTATTGATACAGTTTTAAATCTTGCCATGAAGATTTTGGGAACCGCCGAATCAATCCGTGGCCTCAAAAAACATTAAAAATTACTAGATCAATCATAAATTGTTTACCAGGAAAGTGAGAGTTTAGATAACGCATATCAAGCTCCCTCAACATAATGCCTACGCAATCATTATAAATCCATTCTTCAAAAAGTTAATATGACAACATAAAATATTTTTCTGTGAAAAAAAATCACATAAAGCGGGAAAAAAACCTCTAAAGCGGGCTTGTATCGATAAAACTTTCGGAGTTCCTTAACCATCCGTTTTAATTCGGGCTTCTTGACTTTCTTGCCTTCCCTAATCCACCCTTCCAAAACTGCCACCGCACTGCGCTTTGTATCGCTCAGCCGGGAAAATCTCTGATACAAATTATTCGGCAAATCCTGAGAAGACTGTTCTTCTTCCTCCTCCTCCTCTATTTTCTCACTCGATACGACCTTCGTCGAAGCTGCTCTGAAAAGCCCTATTTTACAAACTCTGCACTCTTCCTGTAGATTATTCCCACAGGAAAACATCCCATTCGCAAAAAATTTCCGAAACCCTAAGCTGTCAAGCAAGGGGATCTTGAGGTAGCCATCGAAGCAGGAATGATGTATGGGTATCCCGCCAATCAGTGCACGGAACTCAGGGTAAGAAGAACGGGCAAGCCTGCGAGCAAATGAAGAGATATTGAAACACAATATTTTGGTTTGTGAAAACTGTGTGATAATATCAGTGAGTTTTAAGAGCCAAAGAGAAGTCATCCTTACCGTTTGGTAATGACCCAGACAACAAGCGACCTCATTGAGTGATTAAGCGTATAGACAACCTTCAGTTGAGGAGTTCCAACAGTTGTGAAACCCTAATACAAGAGAATTCACTACGAAAACACCCAGAATTAACGAGTTTGGTATGTTTTGGTCGGTGCTTTGTGCATTACAGGATGTGAAATGCTATACCGAGCAAGGATGGTGAAGCAGTCGAGTGAAACGAAAGTTTTAAAATTAAAACCAGACAAATTTGCATAGTAGAAGCTGGAAGATTCTCCGAGGGTTTAGGGTTTTTCAACCCTCTGTCATGGCAGATATATACTTCATGAACCTTTTCTTTTAATTATTTGCAGAGTGGTTTTAGGGTTTATTCGCCAACGCAAGGCTCGTTTGCAACGTAAGCTATAAACCTTTGCCATCAAGTTTTAAAACTAAAACCACAGAAATTTCTCCGAGCGTTTATAAACTTGCCATGGAGGTTTAAAATGTAAATCATTGGAACTTTTACTCTCCATAGATTTATGTAAATCGCTTTTTCGCATTTTCCCTTTATTGACAATTAAATTAATTAAAAATAAAAATATAATGCCTCTTTCTCAACCAATCAATAAATTTTCCATCCGGTTTGGCCTCTTATCAAAGCAAGGCTTTTCTAATGTAAAATTATTTCATAATGTATATGGGATGTAATATTATTTAATAATGTATATAGGATGTAATGTGATATCATATGAATACAATTGCATTATTTGGTAATGTATATGGGATGTAATGCGATGACACATTAATACAATTGTATTATTTTATAATGTATATGGATGTAATGTGATGGCATGTGAATATAATTGATTTAGTAATATTTTTATATGTAAATTTATATCATTATTATATTTATGGGTAGTTACTAGTGGTCATTTAACCAAATTAATAATTTCATCTTTATAATATTAATAGAATTCAACTTGAATTCAACTTTTAATATAACAAGTAAAGCCACATTACGACACTTCATCGAAGCATAATTACTACACTACAATATATCAGATTTATAACAATAATTTCCAGTCATCAAACCCGTATAAGACCTAATTCGGAACAGCCATCTACAACCATATGGTCTAACAAAAAACCAGACCTTCTAACTATCATAATTCATAAGCAAACTAGCTTCTAAAAAAACAAGTAAATCAACATTTTACACTACATTAAAGCATAATTATGACACGGCTAGTTTATATCAAATTTTACTACATTAATTATCAGCCATTAAACCCATGTAAGATCCTATTCGGAACAGCCATACACTGCCATATGGTCTACCCAAAACCAGACATTCTAATGATCATAATTCATAAGCAAATTAACTTCTAATAGTTGCAACAATACATTACAAAACTGCTCCACGACCTACCAATCTATCAACCCTAAATTAGACATGTAACATGGACATGGAATCAAATTTGCAACAAAAATAGCAAGATAGCGCAACCTACATAGGCACATATGCAACAATGACATAATAAACAATAGTCAAGAATACTTATATTTTATTTATGGCACAACTAGCATCAACGGGATAGGTTCATTCCTACCTTAAACACAGTCAAGCCAAACTACTTGACTAGGTCACCCCTAAGCTGAGGTCATGGATCTACACGCTAGGGAATTCTCAAAATAACAGGATGCTCTCAACCTCAACAGCAAACACTGCCACACAAAAACAATTGTATCCTAGTCAAACATAAACCTTTTTTCTGTGAAGTAAAAAGTGTTCCTTACTAGAAATGTCGCTCCATATGGAATAGAAGAGGTCTCACAATCCATTAATGCTCAGAAGTGGTCGAACCAGATCATATGATTAATACCTCCTCGACTCAACCGAAGCAAATGCAATACATTTCCATCACATGAAACTTAGGTTATAGAACCTAAGAAATCACAATACATTTCCATCACAGGAAACTCAAGCCACACAACCTGAGAAAGCACAATACATTTCCATCATAAGAAACTCAGGCCACACAACTTGAGAAAGCACAACACAGGATTTTCCCCTTCTCCTACAGGACAAATTACGACAAATGAGATCTCTTTCACATGATTTTCTCCCTCTCCTATAATACAAAGATGCAACAACTATGATCCCAATCATAGGATTTTCCTCCTCTCCTGGAAGACAAATTGAGACAACTATGATCTCTTTCATAGTGTTCCCCCATTCTCCTGCAAGACAAAGTTGTGGTAGCTATGATCTCTTTTACGGGATTGCCCCCCTCTCCTACAAGACAAATTGCAACAACTAGGATATCTTTCACTGGATTTTTCCCCTCTCTTGCATGACAAAGTTGTGGCAGCCATGATATCCTTCATAATATTCCCCCCCTCTCCTACAAGACAAATGTGTGACCACTATGTGCCAAAATACCATTTGGATCCCTCCTCTCACATTTGAATTCAAGGGAGAGCAACTCTCCACCACTGACCAACCCACTCGATAATGGAAGAATGAATTAATGAAAAGCAATTCAAATTCCTTAAGACCAATTTGAATTCCCTCTACGAGACTGACTCAAGACTAATGAAGTAACTCCAAAACTTTGAGAGCTTATCTTGTCCACTGACTAACCTATTCAAGTTCTCAAAAGACCAACTCGAACCCACTTAGACTGACTCAAATCCACTAGAAAAAACACTCTTAGTCACTGGGTATAACTCGAATTTACTAAGACTGATTCAACCGCCCCCCCTCCCCCCCCCAAAAAAAGAAAGAATGTTCCCATGCATTGGAGACAACTCAAATTTCACCTACTGACTTGAATTTCCCTAAAACCAATCCCATGCATTAAAGACAACTCAAATTGATCCAAAATTACTCTAATTAACTGACGATAACTCGAATTAGACTCAAAATCCCTCTAATTGACTAAAGACAGCTTGAATTGCCCCAAATCACTCCAACTAACTAAAGGTTACTCAAATTCACCCCAAAGTTGCTTTGATTAACTGAAGATGACTTAAATATGGAATATTCTCATCATGCATGGTGCATGGGTGCATGTAAAGCACCACATAGATGTAATAGAATCTCTAAAGTCCAATAAAATAAAAAATAGGAAACATAGAGTATTGTTAGGAAGAGCTGCAATTCCTAACCCACCAACCCCCTCACATGTGAAATCCAAGACCCCCTCAGCGACGTTTGTTGTCCATGTTGAGCTATTATTTAATTATAGGTAAATACTAATAAAATAATAATAACAGTAGTGTCCATAGTCCAAGCACCTGGTGCCACCATAATAATCAAATAACAACATCACATATGTTCGAGGCTTACCTTTGGGGCATTACATCCCCCCCCTTAAAACAATGCATCGTCGTATATGCTTACTTCCACATATATGCATTCACACATGCCTTCACGCATTTTCAAAAAGACGAGGGAATACCTCCCTCGTAGCATCTTTCATTTCTCAAGTATTCCTTTATCATTGGAACTTTCAAACTCCACTTCCATTAAACCACAATACTGCCCAGTACCATCTTATTTTATGGCTATCTCCACAAGTGTATATGAGACGTTACTTCCTTCACCCCGCTAGTGCAATAGTATATCATCGTCCCTTCACCCTTCCAGTTCCACCGAATATCACCATCCCATTCCCAAGCTTCTCGTGCGAGAACATAGACTAGCAGAGTGGTTCCCAGTGTAGAAGAAAGGGTCAATCTTCAATCCCCATTATAGATTCTTCAAAACTCATTACAAAGCCTTCAATATTAGACATAATACATCCACTTGAATCATATCCCAATCAATCATATGATTAACATCAGGTATAAAGATATATGCTACATTATATGAGGAACAACTTGATTGACTGTTACGGTTTTCCATCCCTAGAAATAATGGAGGATTTGGACGTAGTAGACTATTCCAGTGACAGGTTGGAGAGATCTGACATCTGGGAGGTGCCAGGTGGAGGGCTGATGGAGCAGATGGTGGACATCCCTAGACTGGGCCAGGAAGTTTTGGGATCGACTAGTTTTATGCCTTTGGGGTTGGAAGTCGTTCCCTCTCCGTCTGACTTTCTCGTCTTCTCGCCGGAGCTTGTAATGGTTGATTCTCAGGTGGAGCCCTTTTCTCAGCGGCCTGAGGCCTTGTTGGGGTCATTGAGCTAGAGGAAAGCGGGAGCCTTCTTCTCCCGAAGTTTAGGTTTTCCAGCATTAGTTTCTCAGGGAGGGTTCGAGGCTATGAAGGGTTGTGTTCTGGTGACAGCAGATGGGGAGGCTGGTCAGGTTTTGCATGGAAAGGTTTCAAGTGGAGAAACCTCGGAGGATGAGTGGAGGGTGCCGCTGGATGTAGCTGAACAGCGAGGGTTTGGGTCTCCGAGAAGGGACCTCTCTGGTGGTTGTTCAGGGGATTCGGGTGATCTAGATGGGAGGCATGTTGTGGCTAGTGGTTTACCTAAGAGGCGACGGAAGAACTGGATAAAAACGAAGCAGGTCCGGAACTATGCGGTCAGAGAAGATTTAGCCTGGGACAGCGTGTTGAAGATGGCGAAGTGTACTCTGGTCGGGAGGGTTATGGGTAGAAACTTTGCAAAAAAATCTGTTCAGGATTGGGCTGCGGCGTCATGGGGCACACAGCTTGGCTACGTGCCGGTGGTTGAGATGCTAAATCGAGGCTGGTTTGCGGTCAATTTGGAGAAGGAGGAGGACTTTAGATGGATACAGGACAAATGCTGGCATATCGATCATTCTCCCGTCCTTCTGAAACCTTGGAGCCCTCTATTTGATGCCAGGAAAGAAAGGGTGGATGTCGTACCTATCTGGGTGAAATTGCCAGCGCTTCCTTTACACTTCTGGGATTTGTATCATTTCAGGCGGATAGGCGATATTCTTGGGACATTCCTGGAGGCGGATCTTTCCTTCTTAGAAACCAAGGAGAAGAAGGTAGCCAGGATTTTGGTCAACATCAATCTCAAGGAGGGTTTGGCAGAATCTATCAACTTGGAATGGGGGCCGGTAACCATTACACAAATACTGGATTACGAGCAGGTCCCGTTCCGCTGTAGACGGTGTCATGTATATAGGCACCTGGCTTCGGTCTGCACATTGCCGGGACATTCCCTGAACGACAGTAGAAAGAAAGGTCTTAGGGCTGTGCGTAAGGGACCTTCGGAGAAGGTTACTGTTTCCTCTGGTTCGGCCCAGACTTCTGCGGATGACTTGGGCAGCGATCCGTCTTTTGAAGATTTGATTTTTCCTGAACCTATGGAGGACACTGGGACTAGAGAAACGCTAACATAGGCCACATTTCTGGAAAATGGTTTTGCTCTAGGGGATCATTCTGGTTTTCCTTCCTTGGTTTCAATTGGATAGAAGGCCTGAGGAAGCTTTCCCTTTCGGGTCATTCTGGATCCCCTTTGCCTCTTCCTGTGCACTTTATCTCTGCTGATACAGTACCAGGGTTGGGTACTCTTCCTGCTGCTGCTCTTATTGCCTATGCTCCAGCCCTCCTACCTGCTATGGACGAACCCTCCTCTGTTGTCTTGGAACCAGACCCTGTTCTTCTTCCTGAGGAGTCCTGCCCCTCCCCTCCAGACTCTTCGGACTCAGGATATTTTTTAAGATCTTGTCATAAGCTTTCTACTGGGTTGGGTAAAAATTCCTCGCCTGTGAGGAGAGGTCGGGGCAGAAAGACAAATCTTTTTAAGGCTTAGTCCAGAGCCAAGGAGGATCTATTGGGAGGAAAACAATTGTCGATTGAAAAGGCCCTTAGAGCGGAGAAGGCCAAGAAGAAAGGTCGATTATGAAGATCATGTCTTTCAACTGTCGGGGGCTGGTTGGGCCTGGCAAGAAATCAGCCTTCATCAGGGTGCTTACTCTTGAACACCCGGATGTGATTTTGCTACAAGAGACTTTAGGCGTAGGAGAGGTGATCCATGAGAGGCTGGAAAATTGGATACCTGGGTAGTCTTTTGTGATGGTGGATGCAAGAGGTCATTCTGGGGGCTTGGCGGTGGGTTGGAAAAATAGTTGTGTTAAGCTGATTAATTCCTGGGGTACAGAGGCTGTGCTAGGTACTGAGGTTTTTTCTGAAGAATTGGGGAGTGCCCTCTCTGTGGTTAATGTCTACGGGCCTTATCTTAACAGAGTCCCTTTTTGGGACTCTCTTTTTCAAAATTCTTTGGTGAATGGTGACACGGTTGTGCTGGGTGGAGATTTAAATTTCTCGCTAGGGCATAATGAGGTTTGGGGGCCACATGCCCAGGTGGATTCCTTGGCGGGTTATTTTGTTCAGAAATTGATGGAGAAGGGTTTACTGGACATTGAGCCAGTTAAATTAAAACCGACTTGGAGAAACAAATGGAGTGGGGATGCTAGGGTGGCGAAACGAATTGATCATTTTTTGGCAGCAGAGCAATTGGTGGACAGTTTTTTCTTAGTAAGACAATGGGTTGGCAGTGGGGGTCTTTCTGACCATTTTCCAATTTTCTTTGAAATAAAAAAGAGGCCCATCAATCCTCTTAGTCCTTTCAAATTTAATAAGTTATGGCTTCAGGACGAGACTTTCAAAAATCTCTTCCTCACACACTAGAACCCTATCGGGAGGGATAATGATAGATCGGCTGTCGTTCAGTTTGCAGACAACATCAAAAGACTCAAAGTGATAATCAAGGATTGGGTAGTAGCTAAGAGAAGCAGAGACGATGCTGACCTAAAGAATGTAGAAGGAGAACTTCTGTTGATCTACGAAGGAGAAGGAGGTGGGTTCTCATCACAAGAGTCAAAGGAGGCATTGTCAAGGTTGGAGGGTAGACATAATACTCTTCTGTTAGAAAAAGAGGAAGTTTGGAGACTTAAAAGTAGGGCCATTTGGTTGGAATGTGGGGATGATAATACAAATTTTTTTCATGCTTACGCCATAGGAAGGAAGGTGGAAAACACTATTTGGAGCCTGCAGGATGAGGAGGGTACTTCTCATATAACTTTTGAAGATAAGGCCAGATGCGGGGTCAACCACTTTCAGCATTTGTTCAAAGCACCTCCACATGCATCAATAGAAGAGGTAATTAGATTGGCACAGATGTTTCCTTGTTTTGTGGATGAGGATGGCAATAGGGATCTTATGAAGGAAGTCTCGGAAGAAGAACTCAAGGAGGTTATGGGCAGTTTTCAGAAAGATAAAAGCCCAGGGCCAGATGGATGGACGATTTATTTTTTTCTGGATCTCTTTGATATCCTGGGGAGGGACCTATTGCAGGTGCTCGAAGATTCAAGGTCGGCTGGTTGGATCCCAGCTAGTTTCAACACTACTTTTATTGCTCTCATCCCAAAGTCCGATAATGCAACCTCCCTCAATGACTTCAGGCTAATCTCCTTATGCAACTATGTCTATAAGATCATTTCAAAAGTAATTGCTCTAAGACTGAAAGTTATCCTTTCAGCTCAAGTCTCAGCCGAGCAGTTTGGCTTTCTAGAAGGGCGTCAGATCCATGAGGCTATTGGGGTAGCGCAGGAAGGCCTTCATAGTTTAAAGACCATAAGACTGAAGGGGTCTATACTCAAAATTGATCTCTTTAAGGCATATGACAAAGTTAGTTGGCTTTATTTGAGGTTGCTCCTAACCCATCTTGGTTTTGGCATCAATTTTATAAGATGGATTATGTCTTGTATAACAACTGTTTCTTTTTTTGTGCTGATCAATGGAGCTGCCTCTCCATTTTTTCATGCTGAGAGAGGCCTTAGACAAGGGTGCCCTTTGTCTCCACTCCTCTTCCTTCTACTTGTTGAAGGTCTAAGCAGGGCTTTAAGAGCAGCCAGAGCTGAAGGTCATTTATCTAGGTTACAATTAGCTCCGCATTTATATATTACCCATCTACTCTTTGTGGATGACGTACTGATCTTCTGCTATGGGGCTAGAGGATAATCTCGAGTTTTGCAGGAGATCTTGGAACTTTTCTCAAAAGCTACAGGTATGGAGATTAATGTTGGAAAATCTTCTTTGACTACTCATTTGTTAAGACCGGAAGAGGAGGCCGAAATTACGAGGTTCTTTCCCTTTTCCACTGTTGGACTAGATGAAGGGCTCAAATACCTTGGTTTCTCTCTGAAAGCAAATTTGTATCGGAAGCAGGATTGGTTCTGGCTGGTTGGGAAGGTTGAAAAATGACTAATGGTTTGGAGTCACAAGTGGCTTTCTCGAGCAGGAAGATTAGTTTTAGTTAAAGCTGTTTTGGAGGCAATTCTGGTGTATTGGATGTCCCTTTCCTGGATCCCAAAAGGGATTCTTGAAAGGATTAGAAGGACTTGTTTCAGATTTCTATGGAGTGGAAAAAAGGAAGACCAGACAACTCCTTGGGTGAAATGGAAAAGGATTGCAGCCCCAAAAGGATTAGGAGGATGGGGCCTTAAGGACATCTTTTTATTCTCTAAAGCTTTGGCTGCTAAGGGAGGCTGGAGGCTGGTGAAGTCCAGCAGTCTGTGGACTCAGGTGATAAAACAGAAATATCTCCCTGGTGAGAATCTCCCTGGTGAGAGTCTCTTAGACTGGATCAGAAATCCTAGGAAAACACACTCAGGAGGTTCGGTGATCTGGAAAGCGATTGTAAAATCTTTTTATTTAATCGAAAATAATCTTGCTTGGGATGTTGGGAATGGGGAATGTGTTCTAATTGGTAGGGACCCATGGTTGGGCAGCACACATCAGCACCTTCTCCCACTCGATGTTATTGAGGCTCTTGGCCATATAGGGATCACTACTATTAACCAACTAGCTGATCCAAGGCCAGCTGAACCATGAACTCAACTCTGGAGAAGGGCCAACTCCTTAGGGTTAGGGGATCGGGAGACTGGATTTATGGAGATATACATAAGGGAGCTGGTCCGGGCTCATATTATACTCTCAGAACATGAAGACTCTCTGGTGTGGGAGGCTGACCCGGGGGGTGTGTATACTCCTAAGGCTGGGTATCTATTACTAAGTGCAGGGGTGGAATAAAGAGAAGAAGCTTGGTGGTGGAGGCCTTTGTGGAGGCTCAAGTGTCCAGCAAAAACAAAACTGTTTATGTGGTCTATACTAAATAACAAGGCCCCTACTTGGGACGTGCTTCAGAAGTGTTCTTTTCAAGGGTCGGGCTGGTGTGTTATGTGCAAAAGGGAGCTGGAATCAACTTTTCACTTGTTTCTTTCATGTTGCTTCTCATCTGAAGTTTGGAGGGAAGTTTCCTTATTGGTTGGTTCCAATTGCCAGTGGGAAGGGGACACAATCGGGGCTGCCTGGGACTCTTGGTGGTGGAGGACACCACAAAACAACTAAAATTTTTACCTCTGTTGGTCATTTGGGGGATATGGCTTGCACACAACAAGGCAACTTTAAGGATACTCCAAGTACCCCGGCTATCACAGGGGCATTGGCTGTGGGGTTCTACAACTCTTTTCCTGTTCACATAAGGGCTGTAAGAGAACGAAGGTTGTTAGAAGTGGAGGTAGACAGAACTTATCCATGGGCATACTTTGATGGGGCAGCACAAACAATTTGTGTGGAGGAGGCACAGTTCTTTTCTTATCTGAATCCCATTTCTTCGTTTTGTCTATGGGATTAGGGGGGCGCACAAATAACTTCGCTGAGTTAATGAGTCTCAAACTCCTTCTGATGTTTGCTTTAGAAAAAGGGTGCACTGAACTAAACTTCCTGGGTGATTCAATGAATCTTATAAACTGGATCAATCAGACTCAAGAATGCAGGCATTTGAGATTAGCACAAATTATTTTCTCTATTCGGCAGCTTCTACTTCGATTTGACTCCTTTTCATGCAGGCATGTATACAGGGAAAACAACAAGGAAGCGGACAAAGCTTCCAAGGAAGGGCTTCGGATGGCAGAGGGTTTATGGATGGTGAAAGAAACCTTTAATGGTAGATTGCAGGCCTTTTACCACAGGTCGTTCATAGACCTCTATTGATTTTTGACAGGGCATTTTGATCGTAAAGCAACGGCTATTATAATTTGCAGACCCCTTTTTTATGCCACTCTTTGCAATCGAATGGATCAATGGTACCGGTCATAATTATATTGGAAATGCATCTTTGTATGCTTTTTCTGTCTTATATTACAGAAGGCTGTGCTGTTAAACAGTTTATGTATATCAGACTCCTCGTTTTTTTTTATGGTATATGATCGGAACTATGAAAACGATCATATTTGTTTTGAATAGCATCTTTGTATGCTCTTACTGTCTTATATTACAGAAGGCTGTGCTGTAACTCTTAAGGAAACAGATTATATCAGACTCCTCTTTTTTTTGGTATAAGATCGGAACTATGACAGCGATCATACTATTTTGAAATAGCATCTGCGTATGCTATTCTAGAATCTCTTTAACAGAAGACCCTGCAATCTCTCTTATGGAACCAGTTTTTTGGTTGATCGGAATTCACGTTGAAGTGAATATTCATAATGTAATTTTGATCTCGAAAGATGAATGAAATTACGCTTTTTTTCCTTGGAAAAAAAAATTGAGGAACAAGATACATGAAATAAGTTCCAATTAATCACAAGAAATACATCAATATATACAAAGGTACATAAAATATATATACTTCTTCAACAAAGATTATAAACATATTCATATCATAAAGATATTTTTCTAACAAAGATCACAAAGACATTTGTATCACAAAAATACTTATATGCTTGCATATTTATTTTCTTTCACAAGGTTGGCACATAAAACAATTAAGTTCATTACTCCTCTTGACACACCCTCTATAGTAGTCCCAATCCATAGCACTCCTCCCCCATCAACCTACACAACACAAGGAATGGGTCTCCCTTCTCGAAGTCAACGGTCCCTCGGGCTTGTTACCCTGATTCCCTCCTAATGCTCCAACATAGGTCAATCAAGGAATCTATGTGCTATGACTCTTAGTCTCATGAACCACTCATATTAAATTCATTATAGTTTCCTCTTCTTTCCAAACACTCACCCTCCAGGATTAGGCATCCCTTTCTCTGAGTTAATAGTCCCTCGGGCGATCCATCATTCACCAAGGATTTCTAGCACAAGAAGAGTACAACTTTAGGGTTCTTGTGTCCTTATAGTGGTCTTCTTCTTGAGATTTCCAACTTACAATTGTCGCCTTAGGCTCATAATAAGTAGATTAACCATCCACCTCTCTCAATCTTATTTCAATCAATCAATCATATGATTAGTCGCTGGGTCTATATATATATTCAACAAGGATACTCGGAAACACTTCTTTAACCAAGATACACAAGTCACATTCCAAGTTAACCACATGGTTAGTATCACATTCCAAGTTAACCACATGGTTAGTATTTGTCATATATTTTTCAACATGAATTACACCTTCAACCAAATATACATGAATCACATTCTAATCATTTACAGGATTAGTAAATACTTTTTATCGAGATGATTTTCCTATAAAGATATCTTTCAACAAAGATAAGTGAAATACCACAAGGATACCGTGGCAAGATACTTTTAGCAAAGATGACAAGGATATTTTTTCAACAAAATAGCCTAGATAGCTTTCCAACAAAGATACTTGTATCATGCTCTACATGATTAGTATTGGATATATAAGGATACATGAAGCACATCTTCAACAAGCTACCCGAATCATACTTTAATTAGTCGTGCAGTTAGTAAATAATTTTCAACAAATATATACGAAATACCACCAAGATACTACCAGGATACCTTTTAATAAAGACATGTGAAATGTCACCAAGACCCTGCCAAAATACCTTTCAACAAATATCACAAAGGTCACATGAACACTTTATACACTTAATGTAACAAGCAAATCAACTTATATGCAATAGTTCCAATCTAACTAAGAAACCAAAAGGACATAACAACTAGTAGTTAAACATAGTACTTTTCATATCAACACAAAGCATATGTTTTCTTTAGATAACAATAAAAAATACATTATACATTAACTAATAGCAATCAATATCAACCAATAACATCAACCTACACCAACCATACATCAATCATCATGCATATATCAGTCATGTAGGTGTCAATCCATAATACATCAATTCATAATATCTCAACCATATATCAATCATATATTAATCATATGTCAATCATACACTAATATCAACCAATGACAACCATACATGCATCAACTAACCATACAAACATCAACTGGAATACATCGATTAGAAAACATCAATCATAATACTTCAACCATTCATACGTCCAATAATACATCAATTGTAACAACTGAGAACAACCAGATACAACCAAGTATAATCTTCATCACATCCGATACCATGTACATCGAATAATTCCTCATTAAATCACACCATACCATTATCATAATATCTTATATATTAATAATACCTATATACAACCAAAAGCATCACACAAACATTATTAATATTGCACTTATGTAAACACTCAACACATACACAATCATACATCTTGCCTGCATACATAATACATCAATAACAATACTATACATACTTTGATAACAACCCTGTCTAATCCACATTACATTATTAATTATTTACACGTAACTTATACTATCAACCAAAGTAAATATAACTCACATCATGCAACCAAACATCCGACCACCAAAATCTTCTAACATTCTACAATATCAATATATATATATCACTCTTATTTACACATATCATATGATACCATATACCATATATACACAACTCACTACTGTGATTACATATACTTACATCATCAAATTTTAAATACATATAATACGCATATACTACATATATGCCAATATACACTTCCTAATACTATATATATATATAT
>LPNX010321926.1:308761-320632 GCA_001517045.1 Pseudotsuga menziesii
TATTACATCCACAAAAAGTACAAGGGCTTGCACCCTTAGTATATTACATCCACAAAAAGTACAAGGGTGTGTACCCTTAGAACATGACTTTACTTCCAGACCAAAATTTTCCTCTGTCTCTAGATTACCCGGAGTTAGTAGCAGAGCGAGTTTGGACAGGCTTTCTGCTTCCATGTTCAACTCTCTGTAAATATGAGCTATGTTGAAACCTGTGAAAAGTTCCAAAATCCTTCTGATTGCTCTCAACAGTTGTTGTAGATAAGGAGCATTAATGTTAATCTTTTTGTTAACCCAATCAACCACCATTTTGGAGTCCCCAAATACTTGTAATTGAGAGATTTTGTTGTTTATAACCAAGTTTAGGATCATACACAGAGCTACTAGTTGTGCCTTGTTATTGGTACAATGACCAGGAGAAAACCTTGCTTGCACCTTATGTTGTCAGAAAAGTGTATCACACCTCCCGAACCTCCCAAAGGAGGGTCTCCTTGACTTGCACCATCAAAGAAATCCCATGGAACTGCTTTATTTATTTATAGAGGAACCAATGTTCTTTTTTTGGGCTCTTTTTCTTTTGATTTATGCTCCCTAATCCACTGCACCACAAGAGGCATCATTACTTCATGAGGAATCAATTTGTTATTGAAGATGACAATATTTTGAGCCCACCATATTCCATATGAAAAAAAGGATGGGAGTGCACTAAATAAACGTACCGATCTTTCATCCCACCATGCTTTGGACTTATGTTCAAGAGAGGCCCCCTGCATCCCTTGAAACTTTAGTTCATTGCACGCTTCCTTCCAGACTATCTCTGCATAAGAACAAAAATTAAACAAATGAGAACCGATTTCCTCATCTGAATGACAAAGTGCACACCAACTTGGACCAATCCATCCTCTCTTCTTAATATTTTCCTAGGTTAAGAGCTTATTGTTAAGTGCCAGCCAAATATTTATCTTGGCCTTAAAGGGACCTTCACTCTTCCACACTTGTTTCCACCAATCCAATTTCTCTCCCTGATACTATTCTAAAGCCTAGCTCTTGTATCGTAGTTTGGTCGTGAAATCCCCATTAGCAGGATTTTTAGTCCAGACCAATTTATCTTTTGCCTCTTCCTCCAGATGAATAAAACAGGATTGAAGGAGAGAAACAAACTCATTCCATTCTTAATTAAGTCCTTCTTCTAGTCCTAGTTCCTTAGAATTCTTCCAGAGAGTTTCCCTCTGTAGGGATAGTGAACAAGATTGGCTAATTTCGAGATCCCTAAGCTTCTTAATTTCTCAATTAGGGCATCTGATAATTTATATCTCTCCCTTACTCCTACACGAGGATCTTCCCCGACCCGTACTTCTCTCCCAATTCCTACATACCAAGCAATCCATTTCCCTACTTGGGGGAATGCTAGCACTAGAGCTTTCCATCCTATAGAACCATTTTTGTAGGATTTATCATGTTTCCTTATCCACTCTTGGATTGAAACAATGGGGCAATATTTGGAAATTAAGACCTTCCCCTAGAAGGAATCATGATTCTTTATTAGGCACCACAGATTTTTGTAGCCAAAGGTTGGCAAAAAAGGAATGGGTTCTTGATACCCCATCCATCCAATTCTTTAAGATCGACTAGTGTTTGCCACTTAACCAACGAGATTCCTTTCGATTGTTTATTGGCTGACCATAAAAAAGAGAAGAATTTTTTCCTTAATTTATGCAAAATGCCTTTTGGAATGTAAGAAATCATGGCCCAGTATACATGTATACTTTGTAAAAATGCCTTGAATAGAACCAACCGTCCTCCTCTTGAAAAGAACTTGTTGGTCCAACACCCAATACGACCTTCAATATTTTTGTATAACCACATCCAATCCTTAAAGGAATAGGCATCAGGTTTGAGGACAAACCCTAAATATTTGAATCCTTCAGACATAGGTTTTATTGTATAAGGGAAATCAGAGCTTAGCCTATTCCTTATCGTATCCGAGAGATCATTTTCTGAGAGGATGGACTTCTCTACATTAAAATGCATTCCTGTATCCTTCTTATATATAAGTTCAATATATGTTCTGCTTCTTTGAGGTTTTCCCATGTCCCTTCTCCAATCATTACCACATCATCCACACAAAAAATGTGGGACAGTTCTTCAGTATTAGTCACCATAACTCCTTTATAAGAACCTACCCTCTTAGCTTGATGAATAATTCTGCTTAGGGCATCAGCTACCAATAGGAATAAAAAGGGGGATAGTGGACACCCTTGTCTGAGGCCTCTAGAAGACCTGAAAAAATTGGAGGGGGGGGGTGGTGGGCATTTATCAAAACTGCAAAGGAGGCCGACTGAACACATGCCATTATCCAATTGACTATTTATGAGTCCATCCCGATTTGAAGTATTAATAGCCTTAGGAAGGTCCAATTAACCCTATCACAAGCTTTAGAGAGGTCTAGTTTTAAAGCAAAGGCTTTACTCTTGCATCTTTTGATGGTGTGGATTTCCTCCTGTGAAAGATACACCGCATCGTGGATTTGATGATTGAAAATAAACCCACACTGCTCCTCTGCTATGATTTCACTCAAAATTGGCTTCATACGTTGCACTATAATCTTTGTAATTATTTTGTATACCACATTGCAACATGAGACTGGCTTGAAATCCTCAAAGGAGGAGGAGTTTTGTTTCTTAGCGATGAGATCCAAGAAAGTTGAATTCAGGGCTCCCAAAATGTCCCGACCCTTTGAGACTCTTGTGCAACCTTAAGCAAATCTCCTTTCACTAGATCAAAGAAACCCTGAAAAATATCAATAGTAAAACCATCCAGTCTAGGGCTCTTACCTTTTTGGAAGGAGTATACTATTTTCTCCAGCTCTTCTTCTGTAACTTCTTCTTTCAAGGAATTGTTCATTTCTTCATTTATCAGCCTTGGAAATAGATTGATGACCTTTAATAGTTCCTGAATGTTACAATCCTCTGGTTCCTTAAAGAGGTTTTTGAAAAACCTCTCCCTGACCTCTGTTGTTTCCTTGAAAGAACAAACCAATTCCCCATTCATGTCTTTCATTTCTGAAATGGTGTTCAAAGTTTGTCTATGGGTAACATATCTATGGAAAATTTTGGTTTTTTTAATCTCTTTCCTTGATCCATATGGCCCTACTTTTTAATCTTAAGAGCTCCTCCTCCTTAGCTAGCAACTCTTCCCTTTTTAGCTCATTTTCCCGAACTTCTTTCAAGTCTTCCTCTATGAAAAATCCTATGTTATTTTGGCTATAAATCTTATTTAAAATAAGTTTGACTTCTTTGAGTTGTTTCTGTTGGTTGGACCTATAAACCTTTTCGCAGGGTTTTGTCTCCTTCTTTGTTCTTTGTAGATTTTTCGCAAATTGTTTAATGTAGGAGACATTGGGAATAATATCCAACGAGGTCCATGACTCCCCTACCAGCTTTCAGTAATCATCCTACTACAACCATGTAGGGTTGAATTTGAACGAGGCAATCGGCTTGGGATCTAGGCTTTGGATCCGTAGGAGTACTCGGAGGTGATCAAATAAACCTCCCACCTCTACCCAAGTTTTTATTATCAAAGACCTTGAGAGGAGATTATCTGAAATAAAAAATCTATCTAACCTCTTGGAGATGGCGTGTTCCCCACATCTATTATTTCTTTGTGTCGGGGTAAGTTTTAGAGGTTGTAGGTCAACCAAATCTTTGGACACAAAAAGCGTTGCAAAGAAAGAACCTAGGATATCTTGTCGAGCTGTTGAACCACAGTTTTCTTTTTTAGACAAAGTAAGGTTTATATCCCCTCTAAGGATCATGTTTTTTGGCTCTAGCATACCTGAAGAGAAGAAGGATTCCCATAAACCTTTTCTTTCCTGATAAGGGTCGTAGAAATCATACAAACCGTAGGATTCTCCACTAACTTTCTCTTTTAGTACTATTTTGAGCACTCTACTATGCTTCACCACCCCAACTTCAACATATTCCTAATTCTAGGCGGTTATCAAACCACTAGAGTGTCCATCCGAACTTATGTAAGCGAAACTCCAGTCTTTGAGCCACGACTTCAGTACTTCCTTGGCTTTTAAACTTTCCACCATAGTTTCCTGGAGGAAAATGATCGTCGATTTGAGGTTAGTGATCATTCGTTTGAGAGATTTTATTTTGGAGGAGCTCCCCAACCCCCTCATGTTGAAGGACAGAACCAGCATCAGGTGACCCTAACCTAGGCCTTCCCTGCTCTAAGGGCCCTACTGATTGTCGCATGTTTACCATTCTTCACCTCTAACTCAACTTGAGTTTTTTTTTTGGGGGGGGGGTCCTTTGGAGAAGCCACCTATTTTGAAACTTTAACCGGACTAACACAAGTGTCTTTGATTCGCTGAGTACTTATGGGGGTCACCACCTTGGTTTCAGAATGCAAGACATTTGTCCCTGGAGAGGATTGCTCAGGTCTCGGTGAGTTTGAGGTAATGATAGAAAGGAGTTTTTTGGGAGGGGGTTTCGGCTTACTAGGAGGCAAAGGTAAACCCATTCCAGCCGAGGTAGTTCCTTGTTCACCACCTTTTGTCTCCACTTTTGAGCTCATTTCTCTGCTCTATGCAGTCTTTTTTACCCACTGTTTTCTCTACTGCACCTGTCTTCGTTCTGGGCTCGGATAGTCTTGTGCAACATGACCAACCTTCCTATAGGAGAAGTAGCGGAAGGGGATGTTCTTGTTAGATTTTTATCAATTAAGCAATATGATCTAGGATCTTATTTGAGAGAATAACATGCACAACAATAATCGCAAGAGACAAGAGACATAAAGATTTTTCTCGGGGAAACCATAAAGGAGAAAAGCCCGCAACTTTCTCAGAGATAAAATGAGCACCAATGGCAATAGTAAAACCCAAAGACAGAAAAGATGATCTCCAACGGCTGTTCTCTTTCTCACTTGTGTGAGCTCCTCTTCTCTCACCTATGCACTATAGTTGGGTGAGTGTGTGTGACAAATAGAGAGTCTCACTCTCTATTTATACTAGTTTTCAACTTGACAATTACTTACCAGGGCCGACATCTCTAGGAGAGTCTAATAACCCTAGTGCCCTTCAACTGTGGGGACTTTGCCCCCTTGATCAACAAGGAGGGTTAACCTCAACTCAATTGTGGGGACTATTTCCCCAACTTACAACGGAGGGTTAACGTCATTGACTTTGCATGAATTTATTATATTAATGACTCTCCCGATAGGAACATCAGGGTACAATGAAATACAAATGATTCTCCCGATAGGAACATCGGGGTACAATATAAGTGAATACATTCTGAAGTTACAAATACATCAACACTCCCTCTTAACTAGGAAGGTATTCTCTTGACATAATTCATCAACACAAGTCTTCTTCTCTGGATCATCATCAAAGTTGGATCATCACTGAATCATCATCAAAGCTGGATCATCATCAAGGCTGGATCATCATCAAAGCTGGATCATCACTGGATCATCATCATCACTGCTTCTGTTATCTCGATCAAATGGTGCTATCTCTCAATTCTACTCGTCACAGGAAGTTCTACAGAGCCAACCCCTTTTCATGTTGGTTGTAGGCCTAGCCTCCATGTAGGTCTTCATCTTCTTCAGCTCATACATCCGACCATGGGAGGCCCAGCCTCCCACCTACATTAGAAAGGCCCGCCCAGCACTTATATCTGACTGTGGAAGTCCTAGCCTGTCACCATGCTAGAAAGGCCCAGCCCTTACATCTGACCATGGGAGGGACCAGCCTGCCCCCATGTCAGAATGGCCCCAGCCCTTACATCTTACCATGGGAGGGCCCAGCCTGCCCCCATGTCAGAATGGCCCAGCCCTTACATCTGACCATGGGAGGGACTAACCTGCCCCCATGTCAAAATGGCCTAACCCTTACATTTGATCATGGGAGGGTCCAGCTTGCCCCCATGTCAGAATGGCCCAACACTCACATCCTCCAGCATGGTAGGACACACCATCTACCATCCGAGGAAAGGCCCAACACTTACATCCTCCGACATGGTATCTATCATCCAAGGAAAGGCCCTGCACTTACATCTGACCATGGAAGGAACCAATCCTACCACCATGTCAAAAGGGCTCTACACTTACATCTGACCATGGGCGGCCCTGCCTACCACCATGTCAGAAGGGCTCATAGACTCATCACTTCCCCTTGGAAGGAACCTTGATCTGGAGAACACCAAGCTTCTCCCCGAAGAACTCAAACTTCACTCTGGCCATTTCTAGCATAGAATCACATCAGGGCTGATTACGTCTAAGGATAACCTGTGAGCTTCACCAGGACCGATTACATCCGAAGGAAACTTGCAGGACCGTTTACATCTGAGAAACCTACGAGTTTCGCTAGGATTTTATGCTCAAAAAACTTGTCTCACCGGCTATGCTAGAACTCCCTCTTTCGAGAGATCTCGATCTGGATCACAAACTATAGCATCATCGCTCCTCTCTCCCAAGTAGTCAAGCAAGTAGCAACATATTTTTCCTTGGCTATACTCAGCACCATGCAGGAATCCTTCCTGCTAAAACAAGAGATCACACTTGATCCCATACTGAAGTAGCACCCCGAAGTGCTCTTCCTATCAATGGCACTGCCCAATCCGAATCCACATAACCCTCCAGGTTAATCTTATGATTCATATCATACTTGAGCCCATACTCAACTATACCCTTCAGGTACCTCAGAATATGCTTTGCAGCAATCAAGTGAACATGTCTCAGATCTGCCAGGAACTGTCTCAATGTGTTCACAGCAAAGCAAATATCTAGTCTCGTATTCTTTAGGTACATCAGTGACCCAATCATTTGACGACACATTGTAGCATCAACTGTCTCTGACGAAGCAACACTAAATAACTTCAGGTTTGATGCCATAGGTGTGCTCATGGCCTTGCATTCCATCATCCTGAACCTCTTCAGGATCTCTGCTACATACTTCCCTTGTCCAGGGAGATTCCATCTGCATTCTGCCACACCTCCATGCCTAACAAGCTTCCTCTTCTTGCAACTTTAATGAGTTCCGCAAGTCATCAACATAGAACAGGAGCATCACTGGTCTTCCACCTTCAACCTTGAAGCAAAGGTTGGAATCCACTTTACTCTTAGTAAAGCCTAGAGTCATCAGTAATCTGTCCATCCTGTCGTACCATGTCGAACCTCAAAAATCTTTTGTAGTCACTCCCTTTGAAGCAGAGTATCATTCTCCCTTTGCCTTTCGTACTCTATGCATTAAAACATTATGTACCAGAGTGACACGTAGCTTCCTCTTCTACTAATATTCTATGTATCCATCTAAGATCACTGGATACTAAGATCCTCTATCTTGAAAACGTTCTTCTCGCACCCATCTGTGAGCTTGCCATCCTATATAGGCTTTCATCTTCAACGTTGTAGCAAAGGTTAAGATATTCATCACTCTAAGTGGTCTTCAAGTTCCTCATGTATGTGTTATCCCATGGGTGCCTTCTGAGCTCGTACAAGGCCTTCTTTAATTTGCACACATGAGTCTGTTTGTCATGTGCCTTAACTTTCAGTGGCTCCAAATGTCTCTTCATAGTCTATGCCTTCTTTCTGTGAGAAGCCTCGTGCTACGAATCTTTCCTTGTATCCTACTGGATACTAGATCTTGCAGATCCATTGCGGAATTCCCTTCAGGTCTCGATACTACATCCTAGACATCATTCTTCTTGAACTGGTACTCTCCTTCCCTTTCTTCTTGGCTACTTCTTCATAGCTGGAAGGCTCTGCATCAATGATGTTGCTCAATAGTGTCACATAACTAGAGTTTCTTTGAGGCCTCTTGAAGTCTCGTCATATTATTCTTCATTTTGGATAATTTCTCGAACTGTCATCACTTGTTCTTCGAAACAAGTCTCATCCTTTGTTTCTTGTAGGCGATTGTACGCGATCTTTCCTACAAATCAAATGCATTAGTTGTATGGTTATAAACATTTCATAAGGCATATTCATAATGGAAAATTCTTATGCATAAAGATATAGTCATGCAACTGATTTAGCCAATACAACATTCATCCATATCTTACGGAAACTTTCTAGATGCCTTCCATCTCTACCATGACACATCATTGAGATTATGCACTAATCCAATATGTCAGCAAAGAGGTTTCATTCTATATAAGTAGCAATGGAGAGTTGCATATTAGTAGTATACTGTCATTAATGCAAACATTCTATCATGCATAATACATCAACTGAATATAAACAAATGCATAACAAAATAATATCATGAAATGACAATTGAATACTTATCTTTTATTCGTTTCATCGATAGACTCCTTCTCGAGCCTTTGTCTTCATCATCTTCTTCATTCATAACATCACCATTTCTTATCCAAGTGCTAATATGGATAAGAGGTTCTTCAAGAATAGAGTTTGTCATATTCCTCATTGCTTGAGAGATCTTCTTTGAATCGTGAACGCTTGATCTTAAGTTGGTCCCATATTCTCTTCTCTTATTATGAGTCAATCTTCTTCTTGTGTGCACTCTTCCTAGAGTATTATGAAGGTAATCACTTTCTTTTGGCACACATTCCTCGAATGAATAAATCCCATGATACTGGGAGGCCATTCAAGGTGGTTATAACCATATCTTATTCTTCTTTGATTGCTTCGTCATAACATCAAAAGATTTATTTTGGTGTCTTCAAGGATGACACATGAGGGATGATATGATCTTTAATAGAATCTATAATGATTCGTTTGGCTCTAGCCTTGGCCTCATCTCCCTCTGGCTCCTAGACCTTTCTTACTGAAATACTGATCTAAGTCAATTTCTTCAAGGATCACGGAGTTCCTATACTTCTTTTGATTTATATTATTTCCTTCAAAATAGCTTGGTCAATGAATCAAACATCTCTTTAGGTGTCTTTAGGGAAGACACTTGTGTTATAAGGTGATCCTCCTGGCCTTGACCAAGTTCTTCTTGTTTAAGGCCTTAGCCTTATCTCCCTCTGGAACTGGAACCTCTCCACTTATGTAGGTGTCCAATTCATTTCCTTCAAGAACTAGTGAGATGTTATACTTCCATGCTTGAAAGTTGTCAGCTTCACCAATCTTGTCATCAAGCTAGTGTGATTAGTCATTTTGAAATGATAACCTCAAATGTAAATAGAAAACGATTAGATCTTACCGATTTTGAGGTATCCCTTCTGGTTCTGGATCTGGCTGATCTAGGGTTTGTCAGAGAAACCATAATTTCCAACACTTGGAATCTTTTAGATCTGATTGTATAGAAATATATTCCTCTTCAAGGCGAACTTTCCAATGTACTCCTTTTTTTAAAACAGTGGAGGGAAGCTCCCAGAACAGGAAGCCCTAGTTTTTCAATTTCTTTTGCAAAAATGCCTGATACTGTTTCTATGGTATCTCTGAAATTTATTCTCCTCTCTATCTAAAATTTCATAATGAGGTATCCTCATATGTCCTCTTTCCACCACCATAGGTTTGAGTAGAATTAGTTTCACCAAATGGGACTTATGAGAGCTTTCCCAAGGTGACTTATTTCAGGACTGCTCAACATAGCGAACTTGTACAGAATGCCACATGTCCTTATTTCATCATCAAGGTCTTAAACGTTTACCATAGAAAGTATAGTCCGTGCCCTATCTGGAACATCTTGCAAAATTTCATTTGTACCTTTGTATCCTGAGATATAACAATTCTTCCTAGGTGTCCTGATTAGGGATGAGTCCTGGAAGAGGCTGGAACCTTGATTTGGAGGAATCATATCTCCCAGAATATAGTGAATCAGAGGTTGAAATTTTTACATAGAGTACATCAAGATTTTATCTTCGTCCTGTGAAAATTTTGGCCCTTGAGACTTCTTCAATCCCGATATATAGCATATGTACCAAAATTATTAGTTTTAGTATTTTAGTTTTTTTCAGGCCCGGGGTCGAATTAGGGTTCAAATTTCCCAGAGTTTTACTCAACCAAAAAATTTGACCTTGCTCTCTAAAATTCAATTTTTATGAGGAGAGATATCCTATGTTGGGATCACTAAAAAATTCCTCTTATATAAAAGCCCTAATTTCCTGCAGCAAAAACTAAAAATGCGCGGAATCAAATTCTGCTTCGACAGAAAGATGCACCCTTCAATGGAGAGTTAGCCTAACCTCCTTTTGCTGATGGATTGTGGAGAGAGAGCCAAAAAGTAAGAAGCCATATCTTTTGCAGCTGCACAATGTCTTCTTCTTAGGTTAGCTCTGATAACATGTTAGAGTTTTACCATTTAAGCAATATGATCTAGGATCTTATCTAAGAGAATAACATGCACAACAATAATCACAAGAGACAAGAGACACAAATATTTTCCTTGGGGAAACCATAAAGGAGAAAACCCCACAACCTTCTCAGAGATAGAATGAGCACCAATGGCAGCAGTAAAACCCAAAGATAGAAAATATCATCTCCAACAATTGTTCTCTCTCTCACTTATGTGAGTTCCTCTTCTCCCACCTATATGCTATAGCTGGGTGAGTGTGTGTGAAAAATAGAGTGTCTCACTCTCTTTTTATACTGGTTTCTGACTTGACAATTACTTACTAGTGCCGACATCTCTAAGAGAGTCTAATAACCTTAGTTTCCCTCAACTGCGGGGACTTTGCTCCCTTGATCAACGAGGGGGGTTAACCTCAACTCAATTATGGGGACTATTACCGTGACTTACAATGGAGGGTTAACCTCATTGACTTTGCATGACTTTATTATATTAATGACTCTTCCGATAGGAACATTAGGTTATAATGAAATACAAATGATTCTCCTGGTAGGAACATCGGGGTACAATATAAGTGAATACATTCTGAAGTTACAAATTCATCAACAGTTCTTGGCTCGGATAGTCTCGTGCGACATGACCAACCTTCCTATAGGAGAAGCAGTGGAAGGGGATGTTCTAGTAATCCAACCTTTGTCACCACAAGATCCCGTGAAGCTCCAGTTGAATTTCTTCGAACAAGCCATCACGTAAGTCCACTTCAATTAGTATTTTTGCGTACCTTCTGTCCACTTTTTGCTCCTAATTTTCCTCCAGTGCTACAAACTCACCAATTTTTTCACCTATTGCTTCCAAGATCTCCTTCTTCTAGAACATCATAGGGAGTCCAGGTAAAATCACCTAGACTTTTTGAACGTTTTGTGGTTCCCTATTAGCTTCAAAATCTACATTCCATTTTTTGAGTATCATCCCTGAAGGTCCCCATTGCCAGTTATTATTCAGTAAAATATGCCTTACTTCCTCTATCTTGACACGAAACAGAATCCATCGCATGAAAGAATATGAAAGGCTGGTAATTGTTGTAGATGAGAGCTCCAATTATCCTCCATCCACCTACGTAGCACAGCTTTGCTGACTGTTTTTCCACAGAACTGTCCTACCAGGGCTAGCGAAAGATAATCAGGTATTTTTGTTATCACTATATCCTTTCCAACTGTTAAAGATGCAGTGTGTTTTTTTGCTTTAGCTCCTGTATGCCTTATTCCTTTATGATCACCACCTTTTTTGTCATTAATGTGGTATCAACCTTCCTACTTGGAAACCCGAGCTTCAACGTTTCAAGCATGGGAGGTGACACCACTTCCTATTGTGAGTTCGCCACCTTTGTTGGATGCACGAAAATTTGTACTCCTGGTGAGATGGAGTCATAGTATACCTCATCGATCACCATTGTGTATGACGTATTCGTACTTTAAAACTAAAAATTTTGAAAAAAGAAAAACTTTTTCTTTTCCTGATCCTTTACTTATTTGCTTCGCACTGTTCCCCTCACCGCAGAGCTACACCCTCCCCCCCCCCCCCCCCCCCCCCCCCCCCCCCCCAAAAAA
>LPNX010321926.1:320691-335180 GCA_001517045.1 Pseudotsuga menziesii
AAACATAGCTACATTGATACACACACTATAATGCATAAATTATGTATATGCATATATGATTTTATTTTTTAACAGAAACCGAGCAAATATATTAGGAAAAAAAAGGTTGTGCACAACCATTCATTACATAATAGATAACCTGAGTTTCAAGTAGCTCTGAGAAAAGAAGGCTAAAACAACTATGCCTATAAACAATTTCTTGAAATTCCTAATATGATTCCTGAATCTAACCATAACATGGGAAGGGCATGTTTTAACAAATTGTTGGTTCAACAGAATACAAAAAAAAATAAAAATTTAGAGGTTGACTAGAAAGGAAAACTCTACATATTCTTGCCTTTGAGGCCAGGAGCTGGCTGAGTGAAAGAGACTTCTTTCGTGGGTAGAGCACCTTCTTTTGGAGAATCCTGACAGTGGTTACACTGGGTCATTCTGGACATTTTTAGCACTTCGTCCTTGAAAATTTCTACTGTTCTCATAATCTTCTTCAGGTCACGCTCCTAGTCATCGATTATGGAATCGTGGCAGCCAATTTGGTTGGTGAGATCACGAATATCACAAGCCATCTCCCTGTTCTCCTTCATGCTTACACCTACTACCTCATAAACCCTACACAGAAGCAACTTGATATCTTCCAGACCGGACTTTAGACTGAAAGAGTCTACATACTCGTCCTTCTTCTCCATAGTTCCAATACGTCTACCTTCTGTCCAATGCGAGAGACCTTCAAACAAACCCTGCAAATGCTAGATGTCGACTTATTCTCGGTCCTCACACAGGATTGCATACAGAGAATGCAGAATGAGACTAGAGTTGCAATAAGCCTCTTCCATACTACTTGTGTTAACAAGCTTTGCATGGATCTAGGGTAAAATTGAAGTGAAATTCCATTTACTAAAATTCGGAGGGAGGTACTGACACTTGGTAAGAGGGATGCCACACGGCTTGTGGGACGATGAGGCTTCAACTAGAAGCTTTGATCATGGAGGGATCCTTACGTCCATCAAAGGATGGTTAGGGAACAAATTTAAACTCCCTTGCTTGATTAACATAGACAATAATGCCTTGGGTGTTACGAACGCCTTGATTGGCTAGCTTGTCGATAGCCCATTGTTCTCCCGAAGAATATGAAAGAAGAAAACTTGAGGTGGAGAGTTGAGGAGACAAATCCTATCTTAAATTATTTAGCAACTAGTTGAACCCTTTTTATAGTTGGTTCTCATCTTTTGAATAACATGTCTTGAGTCGTCGAAGACCATTAGCTTTGAAATGGATTTCACAGCTATTAGTTCCAGCCCATGAAAAAGTGAAAGCCATTTTGCTTCATTGTTTGTTTGAATTATGAGGCCCCAAGCAAAGGAATTTACTATATTTCCTTCGGGATGAAATATACCCCCCCCCCCCCCCCCCCCGCACCTGCCTCCCCTTGTATATGCATATATTATTCACACACACACACACACACACACACTATAATATTGTATTATTCCATACACTCAAATGTATTTAACCATACCATATTTTATAAATATAGCTTTTATAATACATATACATAAACAATTAAACAAATGAAATAATCATAACAGTTGTGAGGTTGGGGATGCATTCTCTTCATGGGAATTTTCTTTCCAAACACCATACCAAATAATTAATATATATTAAAACAATTTGAATGGGGGTTGTGTTATCTTTAAGGAGATTCCATTTCCAAACAGGAAATCCAAATAATTAAAACATTCACAAAAGGAGGCAACATTCTCCAAAGCTATGCATATACACTAATATATGAACAAACCAATAACATAAATAATATATATACTAATTAAATCGCATAATTCTTGAGGCTGGTTTTCCAACCAATTTCATAAGCTAAAACATACATCAGTCAACTAGAACATGCTCTCTATAAATCTCATTCAACTTATCCACAAAAATCCAAACTGAGAAATAAATCATTTCCAAAACAATCATAGCACAAAGCATTCTAAATGCATAAATACTGAGTTATGATCTGTAGAAGGCCCAACGGTAACAGAGTTGAAACCTTTACTCTGATACCACTTTATAATGTACCCAACCCCAAACCACAACACCATGGTTAGATACACATGAATACCAATAGGGAAAGACTGATTGCGAGATAAGCACAATGGAATAATGTTCTCTAGGGTAAGGCCAACATGCCAACAAACCAAAGAAATAAAAACAATTAGCCAATAAAAGGAAGACGAACCTTCAAATGCAAAACTATTTCCCAATGTATATGCGATGCAATGTGATGGCACATGAATACAATAGATCTAGTAACCTTTTTACATGTAAATTTATATCATTGTCACATCAATGGGCAGGCTCATGTTTCCATTTAACCAAATTAATAACTTCATCTCTATAATGTTAATAGAATTGAACTTCTAATACAACAAGTGAAATGTCATTACGACACTTCATCAAAGCAGAATTACTACACTACAATATATCAGATTTATAACAACAATTCACAATCATTAAACCCATATAATACCTTATCTAGAACAACCATATACAACCATATGGTCTACCAAAACAGACCTTCTAACTATCATAATTCATAAGCAAACTAGATTTTAAAACAATAAGTAAATCAACATTCTACACTTCATTGAAGCATAATTGTGACACTACTTTATAACATATTTTATTACATTAATTACCAGCCATTAAACCCATGTAAGATTTGATCCAGAACAACCATACACGACCATATGGTCTGTCCAAAACCAGACCTTCGAATGATCATAATTCATAAGCAAATTAAACTCTAATAGTTGCAACAATACATCACAAAACTACTCCACGAGCTACCAATCTATCAACACTAAATAAAACACGTAACATGGACATGAAATTGAATTTGCAACATAAATAAGAAGATAGTGCAGCCTCCACAAGCACATATGCAATAATAACATAGTAAACAGTAGTCAAGATTTTTTTTTTTTTATGGTGCACTAGCATCAACAGGACAACGTTCCTCCCAACCTTAGACACAATCAAGCCAAACTTCTCGAGCAAGTCACCCCTGAGATGAGGTCATGGATCCACATGCTAGGGAACTCTCAAAATAACAGGATGTGCTCAATCTTGAACCGACAAACACTGCCACACAAAATCAATTGTGTCTCGGTCAATATAAACCTTTTTTTCATGAATTAAAAAGTGTTCCTTACTATAAACGTCACTCTGGATGTAACCGAACATGTATCAAAACCGATAAATGCTCAGAAGTGATCGAACCAAACCATATAGTTGCACCCTCATCTGATCAACTAAAGAAATTACAATACCTTTCCATCACAAGAATATTAAGCCACACAACCTGAGAAAGCACAATACATTTCCATCACATGAAACTCAGGTCACACAACTTGAGAAAGCACAATACATTTCCATCATAGGAGACTCAGACCAGACAACCTGAGAAAGTATAAAACATAAATTTCCCCTTCTCCTGCAGGACAAATTGCGACAACTAGGATCTCTTTCACGGGATTTCCCTCCTCTCCTACAAGATAAATTTGTGGTAGCTATGATCTCCTTCACAGGATTTACCCCCTCTCCTACAAGACAAAGTTGTGATAGCTATGATATCCTTCACAGGATTTCTCCCCTCTCTTGCAAGACAAATTGTGACAACTAGGATCTCTTTCATAGGATTCCCCCCCTTTCCTGCAAGACAAATGTGTGACCACTATGTGCCAAAATACCATTTGAATCCATCCAATGGAATTCAAATTCAAGGGAGATAAGCTCTCCACCATTGACCAAACCACTCGATAATGGAAGAATGAATTGATGAAAAAGCAATTTGAATTCCTTAAGACCAATTCAAATTCCCTCTACAAGACTAACTCAAGACTACAAAGAAGTAACTCCAAATCACTTAGAGCTTCTCTCATCCACTAATTGACCGATTCAAGTTCTCAAAAGAGCTTCTTGAACATACTTAGATTGACTTGAATCCACTGGAAAAAAACTCTCCCATTCATTGGGGATAATTTGAATTTACTTAGACTAGCTCAAACCTCCCCAAAATTACTCCGATGCATTGGAAACAACTCAAATTTCATCTACTGGCTCGAATTTCCCTAAAACCAATCCCATGCACTGAAGAAAACTCAAATTGATCCAAAATTACTCTAATTAACTAAGGATAACTCAAATTAGACTTTAAATCCCACTAACTAACTGAATACAACTCAAATTTCCCCAAATCACTCCAACTGACTTAAGGTAACTTGAATTCACCTCGAAATTGCTCTAATTAACTGAAGACAACTCAGATACAGAATATTCTCATCATGCATGGTGCATGGGTTCATGTGTGCATGCAAAGCATCGCATAGGTGTAATAAGATATCTAAAGTCGAGTAAAATCAAAATTAGGAAATATAAAGTATTGCTAGGAAGAGCAACAACTCCTAACCTCCCAAGCCCCTCACATGTGTAATCCAAGACCCCCCAGTCACATTTGTTGTCCATGTTGATCTATTATTTAATTATAGGTAAATAATAATAAAATAATAATAATAATTTCCATAGTCCATAAGCTAGGAAACGAGTGCTACCATAATAATTAACTAACAACATCACATATGTTTGGGGCTTACTATCGAGGCATTACACCTTCCCCCAATATCTATAAAATGGAATAACATAATATGTCTTTCGAGGTTCTTAACTAATTTCATGTTATATTGTAGTGAGGTTGTGCCTCATTTCCTTTCCTTACTCTCTCTAGCCTCCCATCTGGTTGAATCATTGTCATTAATTTCTTGACATAGAGTGTCCTTTTATTAATACATTAGAAATACATGAAAAAAGGTTTCCTTATTCATAGAGAGAGATCAGGGTTGTCAGTGTTGAAGCCATAACTCTCGACAACGATGTAGTCGTTTCTTTGTCTCGTGAAAAAAACTGTACTTTAGATCGACATGCCTATGGTTGAGTAGGAAAGTGTTTCCTACGGTCTTACAACTTTGGAACTAGAGGATCTAATAGGATCATTGTCTCTAGCTATTTCAACCATGCATGCATCTTATTTACTGCAAACTCTTCACTACTACTATACCCACTTATTTCGTGTTCTCTTTTCCCTCATTCTAATGTTCTCTTCTCTCAACTCTTTCACTACTTTGATCCACATTAGAAACATTGTTTGTGAGATATTACGCACAACAAAGATTGATTAGCTTGAAGCCAAACAAATTTTACCCTAAATTTTTATAATTTCTTTTGTAGCTACTGGCCAAAGGAAGGTCTTCATCTAACCATAGAGGATTAAGTTTGGAATAATTGCTTAAGAGAATAGTTTGGTTACTCGTTGTTCGAGCATTAAAGCCCCTCATTAAGAGGGTATTGCCTTCATTTATTGAACTATAAATATCATGTTCTAAGCCATTATAAGGGCATGTTTTATCTAAATTGTTCTTCTTAAAAAAACTAGAATTAATAGGTGCAAAATAACATATGTACCAATTTATCATGTAGATTTACATGATTCTCATACTGATAGTTGCACTATAAGGTTAGCAATAATGAAATATCTAAAACTCAAAAAATTATGTATGAATTACATGGTTTGCATGCAAAGGGTTCAAAGAATAACTAGCACATGAACAACTTATTATGTTTAAGGTGTATGAAAGCATTGAATAATAGACTTGATATTTACAATGACTTGGTCTAATAGGTTTCATGTTAAGTCAATTTGAACTTGCTCTATATGTACAACTACAATCTTATAATACAATTGAATTATCTGCTCCAATTGTTGTCTTTGTTTATGTATTTTTGCTCTATCCATTCGGCGAGTCTAGTTGTTTTTTTGCACCTAGTTTTGGTGTAGCGACTATTTTCCGATTTGTCTTCTTCTTTAAAGGTTTTCATAATTGGACCTTGAATCCATTTCATATGATGGGAGTTGTTGTATTATTGGGTGTTTCTCTTCTATGTGCTATTCATGATGCTGTTAAATTTGTGAACCATTGATCTACAAGAAAATATGAAAGCTGTAGGAAGGGAATTATCCAATGGAATAATAAAAGAGAATGTACATTGAACAATAGATTCATGCCACAAATTTCAAATAAATCAGACAAGAATATCTCAGATAATCACAACATTAATCTTCATTCATTCATCAATAACACAATGATTATACAATAAATAGAATTCAAATGCTAAAGATAGGATTCAAATATGTTAGTTCTAACTGACTGATTAGTTAACTCAGTGTGTCTAAATCACTAGCGGAGCTCTCTAGTCTAACTCTGGATGTCTAAATCAGTCTACAATCAGTTAACTAATGAGATAGGTGGACAAAATGTGCCACTTTCTCCACATGCATGCAAAAGTGGTGCTAGACTAACTAAAAGTGATATAACTAATTGTAGCTGGAGTTTAACTCCGCATAATTGCTTACCTACCACAACCAATTGATGGAGGCTACTGGTGCCACTCAAAATGGGATCCTATAATGTAGGGATTGCTCCCAGATGCACATAAACACATGCATGCACATGTAGTAAGTGGCAAATAACCTCTAGGCGTGTCCCCTATACTTTAATATAGTAATAATAACTTACTAATTTAGGAAATATGAACAAATAGACTATATTGGACAAAGGAAGATTAGTTAATCCTAACACCCCCCTTAACCCTAACTTTAGACAACTTGGGCCCTGGAAACTAGGCCAAAAGTCACCCATACAGTCTAAATGAAATAAAATACTGCTTAATAAACTAAGGAAAACGGGGAAAGCCTCATGGGAAAACACCCCCCTCAAAATAAGCAGGAATCAGGAAACAAACTATACTTAAGAGAAAAAATTTCTCTTTGAGCAAAAACTTGTGAAAAATTTGCTGCAATCTCCAACACTGTGGAGTAGTAATGCATAATCTTGGTTCTTATGTGCATCAACATCCTGGTACTGTGCATGTGAACCTCTCCAAACTAAATGATTATTTCTTGAGTAATTTTCCTCTTTGGAAGAAGAGGAATATGCTCAACTGAATCAGGAACATATACAACTGCAAGATGAAAACATGACCCATGTAGAGCAACTGAGATCAACTGATGAGAGAGAAAATAATTCAAACCATGTGAGGTAAACCCAAGAAAATTATATCTTCCGGCCTTGAACATCGAACCATATGAGGTACGATCAGCTCCGAGTGTTAGGAGCAACTGTCTAGGCGAATGCAGGATGTCTCTGTCTTTATAGATGCTACTATGGAAAATACTTTATTCGAATATGGTGATGGTGCAAATACATTCCATGTTTTCAACCTAACTTAAGCTAAAGAGACTTATTCCGTGGTCATTGCTAACCGCTACTGGTCCCAAATTTTTGGGGTTGATTTTCCAATAAACATTGGTTACATTTCTTGCTGTTAATTATGTCAGTGATCAGTTTATGGATGAGTTCCAATGGGATAGTTTGTAATATCTCTAAACTTACGTGCCTATGATTTTGTTTCCCATGAGATCTATGCAAAAAAAAGAGCTTGAATTTGAAACTTTCTACACAAAAATTATTCTCTTAAATGAAGGTTTTCACGCTTGCATGGCGGCTCAAGATCAACCTCATGAAAACCTTATATTCCATAAGGAGGTCCTACCCCATGGAAATGATTTTTAATGGAATTATAGCTTTAGTTGGTCGTGATAAAGAAACCCTCGATTTTGCTTGGTGGGTCGGTAATGCCCAACTTATCAATTTGTTTGGTAAATTGCTTGCGGCTCACATGGTTCATGATAGATTAATTGTATTATGAACCCAGTGAACCTATTAAAAGTGGCTCATTTCATACCAAAAAAAGCTTATGTATGAACAAGGATTGATTTTACTTCTCCATCTAGCTAGTCTAGGATGGGGAGTCGGTCCTAGTGGGGAAATAGTGGAAACTTTTCCATATTTTGTATCTAGGGTACTTTACTTAATTTTTTCCATGGTTTTAGGTTTTGGTGGTATTTATGATGCACTTATAGGACCCAAAATTTTAGAAGAAACTTTTCCGTTCTTTCGTTATTTATGGAAATATAGAAATAAAATGACCACAATTTTGGGTATTCACCTAATCTTGCTAGGTGTTGGTGCTTTTCTTCCAGTGCTCAAGCCTTTGTATTTTTTAGGTGTATATGATACTTGGGATCTCAATAGTGGAGTTATAAGAAAAACTACAAACATAACTCTTAACCCAAGTGCCATATTTGGTTATTTAATGAAAGCTCCTTTCATAGGAGAAGGATGGATCGTTAACATGGAGAATCCAGAAGATGTAATTGAGGAGCATGTATGGTTAGGTTCCATTTGAATCTTTGGTGGTATCTAGCACATCTCAACTAAACCTTTTGCATGGGCTCATCATGCATTCATATGTTCAAAGAAGTTGATTTGTCCTATAGTTTAGCGGCTCTACATGTCTATGGATTTATTGCTTGTTATTTCATTTGGTTCATCAATACAACTTATCCCAATGAATTCTATGGGCCCATCGACCCAGAATCCTCTAAAGATTAAGAGTTTGCTTGTATAGTTAGAGACAAACGTTTTGGAGTTAGTGTGTGGTTTGCCTAAGGACCTACTAGTTTAAGTGAATGACTTATGCGTTATTCGATTGGAGGAAATATCTTTAGGGGGGAATGCTGCATTTTTGGGATCTTTGTTCTCCTTGGTTGGAACCCCTATGGGGCCCTACTGATTTGGACTTAAGAAAGTTGAGAAAAGATACACAACCTTGGTAGGAATGACATTTAGTAAAATATATGACTCATGCTCCTTTGAGTATTCAAATTTAATGGGTGGTGTAGCTATCAAAATCAATGTGGTGAATTATGTCTCTCCTCGAAGTTGGTTAGACACATCACATTTCAATCTAGGTTTTTTCTTCTTCATAGATAATTTTTTGCTTATGGAAGGGCTTGTGTAGCTGCAACAAGAATTGAGAAAGGAATTGAACACGATTTTAACTTGTCCTTTCAATGAATCCAGTGAGCAAAGATGGGTTCAATTCAAAATTATTTTTTTGGAGTACTAAAAGCAAGCATAACTTCATTATGTACATAAATTCCCAAGGTATGGAAACCTAATAAGAAACTAACCCAACTAAGATGAGATATTATAGCTTCCTTCTTCTCCACCATTCTTTCCAATACATTATCCTTTTTTTGTTCTGGACTATAATCCCTAATGAGGAATATAGCTCCATGAGCAAAGGCTCATGTCATAATGAACCCAACAATGTATTAATGATGAGTATTTAATGCAACTTGGGCCATGATGAATTATTCTACTATGTTGAGCTACAAAAAAACTGATAACCCACACAGAAGCTAAAGCAAGACCCAATTGAAAATGAAGAGAATTATTGCTTGTGTTATAAAGACCCTTATGTAAATGTCCTAGTAGGAATCCTAGAGGAACGTGTGCCTCCAAAATATATTCCATACTATGACCAATCCCAAATTTCTTTCTATACATATGACCAACAATTGAAAAAACAAATGCTATATCTAAATGATGATGAGCGGTATCAATTAACCATAGAATTTGAGTTTATGGAAGACATCCTCTAATAATATTTAGAAGGGCAGTTCTCGCCCCTTTGTGGGTACCAAATAAGTGGCTACTCGAATTAATATTTTGAGCTTAAAGATTCCATCGACCTATGAAAAGTGGTCCTCGATCTTAAAGATGCAAAAATACATTCAAACAATTATCCCATCTGACATGTTCTCCCATTGATTCATGAATAATGACATGAACTAAATACCTTGTCCAAGCTAGAGAATTGACTCCGAAGAGTTCCAACAAATGATGATTGAGATAGGATTCAATTTTTTTTTACCATGAAGCACTTGGTCTCCATTTAAGTTATAGATGTAAGCTAATTGCTTTTGAAAAAAAGGTAGAAATAAATAACAAGAAAATAGCTCTAGCATAAAGCTATTATTTACTGCCTAAATCAATTGTATACCACCATTGATAAACACCAAAATAAGCAATATTGATCGAACCGGGAGCACCTCCTCGGCTAAAGTCTTATTTAGTTGGTTGACCAAAATGAGGATCCCAAAATGCATGAGCAATGTGTCTTACATGTATTGGATTGCATACCCATACTTTTAAATCGCCTTGCCAAGCCACATGGAACAAATTACTAGAGTTTCATGGAAATATTATTGCCAACTAACCAAAGTGGGAAGCAAATTTTTATAATAAAGGGGTTCTTTGGTAATATTATCATGACTCTTGAAGTCATGTGCGGTCACAACATCGACTCAAATACGACAAATAGTTGGGTTCTAGGCCAAGCCTTGGTTGAAATTTGGAAATATCTATGCCATAATGCTTTTGAAATCCTCCGAATCATTATCCTTCTACAATAATTATTGCTAGAAAGAATATCCATGTTGTGACGATTCCACCTAAAAGGTAACGAGATACTTCTACAACACATTCATGTACAATTCTCAAGGCTCTAGGCTGGATAGCAGGATAAACCTTCAATTTGTTATGGGCCTAAATGATATATTTAATGAGTTCTTGCTAGTACCCACAACCAGTAAATAAGAACATTAAAGTAAATCCCTAAGCAAACTGAGCACCTAAAAATAAAAGACCATATGTAGATAATGAAGGACCATAAGGTTGTATCACTTGAGAGGTTTGTGCCCATAGAAATCCATAGAGCCACCCATTAATCATAATGGAACCACTATGCAAAGTTTCCTCCCATGATATGAAATACCACTCCTTGATCACTTATACTACCTCAAACATCGAACTACATTTTCTAGCTAAAATGGAATATTACTACTGAAATTGACTTGTACATCTAGCATAAACAAAAGAAAACATAATCCTAAGTAGATACTTGACATGTTCCACCTCTCCCAGGTCCATCACAAGGAAAACAAAAACCAAGATTTATTTTATCAAGTATTAAATGGGAGCTACATGCAAATACAACACCTTTAAGTAGGATTAAAGTAGTCACATGGATTGTAAATGCATAAATGTGATGTACCACAAAATCCATGATTCCTAATGGAATTAGTAAGAAAGCCACTTTGGAACCTACTACCACCAGATCACCACCTCCCCAGGTTAAGTTGGTACTCATTGTTGAACCAGGTGTCGAAGCATGAGTGTTTTGTATCCATTGAGTAAAGATAATTTGTAATTGTATATCAATATCTAAGAGTATATCTTGATGATGCCATGGAGCACTCATAGTATCATTATGAATATACATAACCAAAACTATGAAAGCCTAAGAATATACAAATCTAGTTGAGATGTGATACAATTGCATCACGATGTCTAAGAATGCGATCTAATAAATTGTTGTATCAAGTAGCTGGGTCATAGTCTCTTACCATAAAAGCTATTGCATGTGCAACAACACCAACTATGATAAACCCACCAAATCACATATGATATGTGAACAAAGATAGTTGGGTACCATAGTCAATAGATAGGTCTGGATAGGTTGTATCACATACATGTGGTGAGCTACAAAAATAGTTAAATATCCTATAATAGTTAGGTTAATAGCTAATTGAGCATGCCATGAAGTGGTTAATATCTCATAAATATATTTATGTCAGTCCCTTGTAAATGGACATTTATGAGCTTCTAAAATGTCCTTGAGGTTATGGCCAATGTCCAATTGGTCTTATGCATATGAATAGCTATTGGGAAATTAATTATCCCTCAACAAAACTGGGATAAAGTTGATCCAAAAGATTGTGATTCAAAATAAATTCATGTGGAAGTGGTATCTCTTTAGGATCCACTCCAATGTCTAGAAGTTGGTTAATAGGTAGGGGAGTGTGTACTTGGAATATTGCACAAGATAGAGACCCAAGTCCTAGTAACCTTGCTAAATGATGGTTCAACATGGATTATACATCTTGGAACCAAGCCAATTTCAGGGTAGCTTGGTTGTAAAGGGACCAACCAACAAAAATCATTAACGCTACAAATATCAATGCACCAATTGTAGTGTAGTGAAGTTGTAATTCACTAATTATTCTATATGCTCAACAAATTTGGAAGAGCCTAGAGGTTATTTGTATCCCTCAAAAACCTCCACCTACATCCCCATTCAATATTTCTTGACCTAATATTGGCCAAACTACTTAGGCATTGTGTTCGATGTGAGTGGATCACCCAACCGTGCTTCATAATTGGAGAAACGAGTGCCATGAAAGTGCTTTTCACTTAACCAAATAAAGATGATGGCTAGTTGACCAAAATGAGCATTAAATTCTTTGTGAGAAGTCTCTTCCAAATCATCGGTATGGCTATCAAAATTGTAAGCATCAACATGTGAGTTCCAAATCCAAGTGGTAGTATTAGGGCCTTTAGCATCTTTGAGAAATGACCAGGTTTGGACCATTTTTTAAAATAGGTTTTTACATGATCCCTCTCCACTACGACCTTTATTTATCATTTGGTGAAGGAATGATCATTAAATTATCCCTTTCTGGACAAGAAATAAATAAGAAGAAACCTGCTAATGGGAACTAGTCATTCAAGAGATATATCTCAACTTGTTTCTACCCTTGTTTTCTAGTTTATGACTAGAGTGACTATGATATGAGAGTTGACCTAAGGCAAGTGTTCAATTTTATTATGACATATCTCTGAGGTGCTTAATGGAATGTGGACTATTACGATTCAGAGAAAGTTTTTCCACAAAATTATATTCAATTCCATCTTTTAGAAATATTACCTTCAACTTCAATCATGTTCGGTTGGTGATGTGCCTAGATAAGAAGGAACAACTGAAGGGGGATTTTCAGCTCTAAGGGCCCTTGTATCTCTGTTCAACATATATCAAAGGAAGAAAGGATTTAAACCCATTCTCTTTAGGAACCAACCAAATTCCTATCAATAAACCCAATCCAACTCAAAATGGACCTAGGATGACAGAGTCTTTGGGAAAAAGAACAAGACAATAAATCAAATGTTTGGGATTGGGAGAAGGTCATCTATATGGAGATTTCCCTTGAAGGGAATATATAATGAAGAGAGTACACAACATACAAGAAGTAAGTATAGTGGAAGAATTGGCTAGAAACATTCCTATAATATATGCATCCTTGGACAACCAATAGGAAGATCATCAGTCCAACATGATTGAGGTTGAAGGTAAGATTGTGAAATGACAAAATTGAATCTAATTTCGGGGAATATTCTGAATCAATTGATGGTATACATAATTGAATATAATTTTGGGCAATATTTTGAATCGATTAATGGTATATGTAATATGGGGTATGGGGGATTTAGCTTAGTTGGTACACTTGTACAATATTGTATTGCATCGATGCTTTCTCTTCTTAGAAATATGAAATCATGGAGCCTTACCCCATCGTGATTTATAGTATGTTGCATCAATGTGCTTGACTTCATTAAGCACATTGTTGGTTGGCACATTTTCTAATTGAAGTAGTGCATAATTGTTTAAAGTGCACTGGTGCATTTGTTCAATGTTAATTCAGAGGGGCGTTTATGGAGATTTAAAAAAATACCAAACTATATTTTATTCCATTCGTGAACATTTCGGTGCTGAAATATTATAGTACACATTGGTGCGTTTAATTATTTAAGACATACTATTTAATTTGCACAGTATATTTAAAAACTTATATTACTAACTGTTTTATCATGTCCTAGTGCTCCATTTATTATGGAGCATTATTTCTCTATAGAAATTATAGCACACCGATGCTTTATTTATTGTAGTGCACTAGTGCGTTTCCATGTATTTAATGCAATATTTACATATGTACATATTTTTACAGTAAAAACATGTCATTATCCATAAAAAAACATAGGACTCGATGCATCTTGTTGTCTTATGACTTGGCGTGTTTGGTCATATTAAATGCATTGGAAAATCCATGTGTTAAATAAAAACAATTTTCACTTAATATTGAGGTATTTTGTATTCGGTGCTTGATAACTTATGATGCATTGATGCACAATATAATGTAGTGCATTTGTGCATTATTTCTCATTTAAGTGCACTGTTAATAAAACATTTTCTAAAACCTCTAACTGCCCATTTTCACAAGCAACCTTCACCGTAAACATGGTATTTTTAGAGAGGTTCCACAAAAATCTCCACTGAAAAGGTGTCTTCCTTGTAGAGAGTCAACTTCAATTTTTTATCTATTAGTTGAGAATGTGATAGAAACCCTTCTTTTCTATATTAAAACTTATACATAATTTTTCCAATTAATAAAGTTTAAAAAAAATAATAATTAAAAAAGGCTTAATTCCACATTTGTTTGGAATACTTAATGATGCGCACATCTCCATACCGGAGAAGTGTGCCCTAATTCTAAAGTTTAGTACATAGGTTTTAAAAACTTAAAATAATGACTCTATTTTCTTCACTTTCAATCTTATATTCACTGTTAAGTAGGT
>LPNX010321953.1:0-29372 GCA_001517045.1 Pseudotsuga menziesii
TCACTATCATTAGAGGTAAGAGAATGGTTTCCTCGAGATGAATTGTTGGAGGCCATGTCTATCGTATACCCTCAATATTGGGACCATAGTCAAAATGAAAATTTTTAGAAGCTGACTTTATAAAGAAAATCAAGATTTTGCAGATCCATTTTTGTCGAGAGGCCAAGATACAAGGAGAACATATTCAAGATATTTTAGATAAAGAAAAAATGGCAGATCAATCTCAATGCTTTGGTAAAACAATGTGGGACCAATTTTCTCCGTCGGATAGTAAAGAATATGGTGCAATTACAAGATTATGGACTAAGCTCAGTGGTAGCAAAGTGCTACAGGAAAATATGTCAAAATATTTCAAATTAGCAGATTTATGTCAAACCATGATTTTGGGATCAGTGGAGGATGAGAGAATGTTTAGTGCACTGACATTCTTGAAGTCAAAGTTGAGGAACAAGCTTGATAAAAATGTGGATACATGCTTAATATTATATGTAACAAAGTATGAAGTTGACAATTTTCCATATGAAAGAGCATTAGCTCTTTGGCGATCTGATCGTGAAAGAAGGGGAGAAAGAAATATAACAAATATATCTAATGAACTTGATGTGGAAAATGAGGACTAGAGCCAAAATGTCGAAAATGTCGAAAATGAGGACCAAGGCCAAAATGTGACTTGGAAATTGGATTTCACCTAAGATTGTATATGATCTAATACACATTAAGGACTCTTGAGTCTTTTTTTTGTCCAGATGTTCCATGTACCCTTGCTAGTGATCACTATATGTGAATTTGAGGTCGTGTTTTAGGTAAAAATAGATTCTACATTGTACTTTTTTGTTGTAACATTGATGATTTGAGCTACATTACCTTCATGCAGCTTATTTTAATATTGATGTTTTGATATTAACCTCTTACATTGTCTCTTTCTTGTATGTGACATGAAGTGACGGTGGAATTTGTGAAAGATAGGCCTAGGAGCTATCTCTTCACATAGATAGTGTCCTAACATTAAAGGATAAATAACTAATTTGACAACACTTTCGCTAAGAAAGAAAGAGCACATTCAAGTACATGAAACCATGTTGGTGTTTAACAGGAATTTCTTGACAAATTTTTATGGTTTGTTTATTGCTTTTGTTTGAAGCATTTTGTCACTTTTTGAAGTTTGTGTGTATTTTGGTTAAATATTGTGTTAGTCCCTTGAATGCTTATAGTTCTCATTTGATGCTTGATTTAGCCATTTGTTGTAGCTTGAATCAAGATTGGTTTTAATTGGTTTCCATTGATTCAGGATTTGAGAAAAGATATTTTTATTTCATTTTAGTTGCATGAATTATTTGTCTTCACTTTTTCGAATCTTGATTCTTTTATTTTGATTGCATATTTTCTTTGTAAATACTTATCATTATTCGAAAAATAAATGAGCTCTACAAATCTAAGTGAAGAGAAAAATGGTCTATGCACTAGGTTCCTATGAATTGATTGTAAGATACCTATTGGCACGAGACCAACATTCATCTAATGCAAGAATCAATTGGAATAATTACAATGCATAATTGTATTAGCCTCCAGTGACAAATATTCTTCCAGAAGACTGTCATTATCAACCAAAGATCTTGTGAGGTTGTTTGTACTTCATTGATGGTCCTGATTCTCTATTGTTTAATTCCTGTATATTGTTGAGGCTGTTGCTTTGATTTTTTTTGAGCTGGGTCATAGTCTTGATCAGGCTGCTAAACCTTACTAAACCTTCCTAGGCTGATATGTGACTGTATTGATGATTCTATCTTGGGTCGCGACATTTGTGACCTTGCTTGACCTTGTGGGCTATTGTAGATAGGGCCGTGACTTTTTGGGCTTCTATATATGTCTTGTGAACCTTGTGGGCTTCTAGATTTGAACCATGAACACTTGTTAAATTGTTAAACTCATCTGTGACTGTTTAAAGGATGTTTGGATTAAGTTGTGATCATTGTGAGACCTCTAAGTTTGAACCGTAAATTTCCTAAGGTTTGTTCATCCTATTAGAAAGGGATGCAATTTTTTTAGGCCTGTTTGGAGTAGGCTATCACTACTGGTTATTTTGACATGTTGATATAGGTCTGTAATAATGAATTAGTAGCTTCATAATAGTGATATATCAGATCTGAAGCAGTCCCAAACTGATGTGTGTTCAAGTGGTGGTAGGGGGGTTGATTTTTTATGGGATTGAGACTCCCTGACCATTTGCTGGATGGACAGGCAAAATTTGTCTCTCATTTGTTGTTCTTAGAGTCCCTATCCTCTCTGTTCCTCATTTTTGGTCTATCAGTTCAATTATTATGGAGTCCTAAATAATTCCAAACAGAATCTGAACCCCAATTCATCGGTAGTCTAGTATCTTGTGATTTTTCTTAGTCTGTGTATTTCAATGACTGTCAAGGTCATACCTACTTCAATTTATAAGGTATTCATCTATTATGATGGATCTAGATAGAAATGGGAGATAACCTACTTGTTATGTTGAGTTGGGACTTTTATAATTATATCTAAAAGATAAATGCTAACAATACAAAGTGGGATCCCAAAAGTAGCTCTTATAAAAAGCTAAAAGCAGAACTCAAACCTAACCCCAACTCCATATATGAATTTGAGATTATGTTTTAGGTAAAAATAGATTCTACATTATACTTTTTTGTTGTAACATTGATTATTTGAGCTACATTACCTTCATGCAGCTTATTTTAAGATTGATGGTTTGATATCTATCTCTTACATTGTCTCTTTCTTGTATCTGATAGGAAATGACGCTGGAATTTGAGAAAGCTAGGCCAAGGAGCTATCTCTTCACATAGATAGTTTCCTAACATTAAATGATAAATAACTAATTTTACAACACTTTCGCTAAGAAATAATGGGCTCATTCAAGTACATGAAACCATGTTGGTGTTTAGCACAAATATCTTGGCAAATTTTTATGGTTTGTTTATTGCTTTTGTTTGAAGCATTTTGTCGATTTTTGAAGTTTGTGTGTATTTTGGTTAAATATTGTGTTAATTCCTTTGAATGATTCTAGTTCTCATTCTATGCTTGATTTAACCCTTTGTTGTAGCTTGAATCAAGGTTGGTTTTAGGATTTGAGAAAAGATTCTTTTATTACCTTTTAGTTGCATGAATTAATTTTCTTCAATTTTTCAATTATTTTACGCTGACTGTATATTTTCTTTGTAAATACTTATCGTTATTCAAAAAAATAAACGAGCTCTACATATCTAAGCGAAGAGGAAAATGGTCTATGCACTAGGTTCATATGCATCGATCGTAGGATACCTATTGGCACAAGACCAACATTCATCTAATGCAATAATCAATTGGCATAATTACAATGCATAATTGTATTGGCCTCCATGACCATCATTGGCTAGTGGAGGCCAAGATCGAGCATAATGTATGACTCTATGAGTTTATCAGTTTGTCAAGATTCAGGTCCCCACATGTCCGTTGGACCATTAAGGGATGAGATAACAAGTGGAGTCCCCACTTGCCCTGAATCTAGTCAGTGCAGTTGTGTTTCACTGGCACCTTCCTATTGTGACTTGTGAGTCTACATGTTCTGTTGTTGATGATGTGATTCATGTTATTTGACTAATGTTGTTATTCTTTTATTTTGACAATATTATATAAATCAGTGAAAGATTCACCAGTTTTTACAATTTTTTATAATGAAGTTAAATATTCGCCAAGTTTTTACAACATTATATAATAAAATGAAATATTCGCAAAGATTTTACAATATTATATAATAAAATGAAAGATTAGCCAAAATTTTACAACATTATATAATAAAATAAAATATTCACCAAATTTTTTATATATACATATTATATTATTGATAAAATCGCCTTCAACTTTTCCTATATATCAGAGAGATTCGCCCAATTTTTATACATATAATTCTAGGGGGTGTTCTTAAAATCATCCCTGCTATTTAGAATCAAGATCCAAAAGACAAAGAAGAAGCAGTCTAAGTACACATTAAGGAAGAAAGTAAAGATGAAGTTTTTGAATGAAATGCAAGCCTATCTAAGACATAGACCAGTAGGCACTCTTTCACATTGACCATGTTGAGAATATTGTCCAAGTTGAGATTAAGGGGGTGTGTTAAGAATTATAATCTCACCCATCCACTATGGCCAATAGTGCATTAATTAGTTGGTTTGTTAGTTACCCATAGTATTTTTTGACCTATCGTATTCACCAATGGTTTTGCTATTATATAGTCCTATATATGTTGTTTCTTAATAATGAGAAGGAAATCAATATTCCCACTTGTGTTTTTCATCTTTTATTATTTCTTCTTTAATATTTAATAGGCCAAAATGTGCATCTGACCACTGGCCAACAAGATGCTCTCACTTTTCCTTGAGAAACCCCCTACTCTATAATGGGGAGTTCCTACTATTTTAATGGGTCTATGTTTTCCCATAGTTTATATAGGGAACACGGTACCAACCCGCTTGAGCGGAATGAAGAAGGTGCAACTATAGTGTTTGCATAATCATTAAGCATAAGTACTAGTATGACCTTTGATTACATTCATAGGCTTGATACCACACTCTATTCAACTGTAAGCATTACCATAATCTAAGAAGGTAACTAGCAAATGCACAACTTATTATAATCTAAATACTATGATAACAAAAGCTAGCGATATTACGAGGTTGTACATGACCACAGAGTAAGATCAATACTAGTACAAACTAAGAATACATAATTTCTTATATAACTATGATTTACTCTTAGCTCTGATTCCCATTGATATAGTATGACTATCCCTTTATTGTTAGCTTATGTAAGTTGCTTACTAGCTATCCTTTCTATACTAAGTGCTTTATCACACTAGTACTTTTTTTTTATTCACACAATAGGAAATCACTTATCCCTAATTAACATTGTAGTATCATAACATGTACGCACTTTATAGAGGCAATATATGTGGTAAAAGTTGAACACAAGTAACCTATCCAACCACTAATTGACCTTAGAGCTTGCAATTCCATTGAAAGTTGAATGTAAGCTTACTTGTTATAGTGAGATCATAAGAGTTAAACCTATATGTATAGTATATTCATAGTAATTAAATAGCTTGTTATCACATGAAATAACTCCATTATATTCAACACAACTATTAAACCTTTGACGTTTATAGTAACATCAATATTCTATATGAAGAATACATAACAAGCAAAAAGTTATGAATCACATTAGTATCAGTGTGTTCTATAAGTATATGACACCTTATCCCTTATCTGGACTATAAAAATGTAATGTTCTGAGATCTGATGTACAGATCAGAACACTAACTTGCTGCAAATTGAATGTAAAATTCTGATATAAAACTTGTGCACTCAAACAGTCAAATTTGAACTAGGAAAATAGGGGTATTTTTGCTGAGAAATGAATACACAAGGTAGCGGATGATGGGAGAAATCAAGGAGATAATTTAGGACTTATAGAATGTCTTCCCTAACACATTTAGATCAGGGACCATTTAGGTTTCAGATTCAGCTATGTTGAAACTTACTCCCATGCTTCCGGGTCACATAACCATGAAACTAGGAAGCACTTTTCTCTTGTCTAATCAACCATGGGTTAGGGGTAATGTTCAGATGTGTGGTATGACTGATAAAATGTCTTAATTAAGTTTTTAGATATTAAAGGATATATCTGAAGTGATCAGAGGTTGTTTGGGATGATTTAGGGAAAATTGGCAGTTTTGGCTTGGGGAGGCCCTGCGTAGTGGAGGCTGCCCAAACAGTGTACGAATCCATCTAAATTTCAGTATTAAGGTTTGGATGGGTATTGGGGTTATTACAAAAGCCACATAAACTTACAAAATCGAAAATGGATGCACATAATTATCTGAATTAATAAAACTGTGAAACTATTAAATTTTGACTAGCCATCTAGCATAGGTGTACAAAAGTGCATGTATTTCAACTCAGAAGTTATCAGAACTGATAATGGAATTTAACAGAGATCAATTCATCTTCATTTCACATATTAAAACATTCATACACATTCTCATGTCCATTACTATATTCTACTTGCAATAAATTGCTCAAATCCCTCATCTATGGTCAAATTAAAGCTTATTCATGGGGAACTTGACATGTAATCTTATTGGAAATAATGCTTGCAATATAACAGAGATATTAAGCAGATTTTATGGGCTGTTACACATCCAGAAAGAGTTGGAGGATTGATCACTTAAAATTTGTACTCAAAACAACGGGTAGGAGGCCCAAATATGACATCAATGATGGGAGCACAGGTGAAGCTTTCACTTCATTGGAGATCAAATTCACTGAAGAGAATGGATTCCATGGATGTCTGATATGAATCTATGGTGTTTTAAATTATCTCACAAACACCTACAATGAAACAAAAAGCGAGGAAGAAGAGATAGGAAGGAAGGATTTGGGGCACATCTCCTAAAAGTCTGAGGCACAACACTCAATAGAAGTTACGCTTCACATAAACACAAATCAATCATTAACCAAACTAAGTAAAGGATCTCAAGTTTCCTTTAAATAGATCCATGGCTGACTTGTTGAGCAGGTATAGGTAATAGGTGACCTGTGAGAGCAAGTCATCCACTTAGAAACCCTAACCATGAATGCGCCCTCCTTGAGAATTTTAGCAAGTAGGTTTTGTTAAGATGTTTCCTTGTCATTGTCTTCCATCCAATTTAGAAACTGCGCCCTCTCTTGGACCAGAGTTGCTATTTTTCCTTATGACAACTTTTCTTGGCTCTCCTGTTTTGTGACTAAACTCCAAAAGAGAAACTGCACCCTCCTTTGGTCCATTGTTGCTATTTTTCCTTATGACATCTTTTCTTGGCTTTCATGCTTTTGTGACTGAACTCCAAAAGGGAAACTATGCCCTCCTTTGATCAAATTGTTTCCTCTTTTGTGGCTGGCTACTTTTCTTTGGCTTTTAGCATTTTCCTTTTCCCTATCAGATTGTGTTTGTCATACCGTTTCTAATTCTCCTCCTTGGAAAGTTGACTTGCCCATTGCACCCTCTTGTCATGGAAAACTTAATGCCACATATTATTTACACATTAATTACTTAATAAAAGAAAACTAAGTATAATCCTCATAGATAATGTTTTGACAAAATTCCCTAGGATAGAGTAATTGATGTCACTTGGAACCCCTAGGTGTCTATCATAGTCAACACTTTTGGTGGTCAAAATGTGGGGACATGACAATTCTCCCTTTCAAATTCCACTTGTCCTCAAGCAGAAGCACTTCAAAGTGTTACAAAATTTATCCACCATGTTTCTACTGCACCACTCTGATCATAGTCATTTCCTTAATGACTACTTCTTTAACAAAATTGTCAACCGAGTTAAGGTAACTGAGTAGAATTCTGAGATCCCACTACCTCCTTTGTAAGGATCCCAATGTTGCTAATCTCTTTGGAATATTTCATTCCAAAGAATTCTAGGGTCCCACAGTATTATCTGCCACTTTCCAAGCATAAGTAACAACAACAAAATTTTATCATCATAGGAAATGAAATTCATGATGTGGAAATCATACCACCACACTGAGAAGTGAAAAATACCAATGCAAAGTTGGGAATCTATGAGACTTCCCCACCAAGCATAAAATTCTTTATGTGCTTGATGCACACCAGCACTGAATCTCACAATTATGTTGTTGCAATGACATAGGTGTGGGTCCCATGTCCCAAGGCAATTATAGGAATCCTCCAACAACCATAGATTCCCATGTTTCTCACAGAATATGTAGGATGTGTTTGCTGAAAATTCCATGGTGTAATCAAAAGGTACACCCTCCAAGGTGCATAACTCCAACAAGTACCTACCCATTCCTGCCATACATGAACAAATCCTCCAACTGTTAGGTCCATATGGAGATCTCATTTCTTTCTCATGTGCACAATTCCAATGGATCAACTCTCTGCCACTAGTCGAAGGGTGTAAGAATCCATCCAAATGTGTGGATTTCCTCCACAAAGGCCACCTTATGCAAGATATTCTTCTCAACAACTTATCTTGGCAGTTTGTTTGCTTAGCTTTCTTCCACTGCTCATAAGCATAACTTTTTCTACAAGAAGACTCAATGTGTGACATGTAATATTCCACCTAGTCCATATGTGGATGAATGACATTAAGTGGAAGCAATGTGTTCCTATGTTGTTGCTGGGAAGGTAATGGTGCATTCAACCAATCATCTTGAACACCTGTGGGAGCGTCCTACTCCTCATAAGGCACCAACTAAGAATATCCTTTCTCCCAATTTTCATTCCCACATGATATGGATGAAATAGAATTGTGAATCAACCTTTTGCAATACTCATTCATCCAACTTATGGCTGCCCCTTCTTCATCAATGGTTGATCCACTTAAAGTGAGATCATCTGAATCTTCCATGGAGAAGAGACACTCTCCAGGAAACAATTGGAAAAGATCAAGTGCTTGGTTTCCATCGAGCTTGTATGCACCATCCTCAAGCACATGCAAAACCAAATGTATCTCATGATCCATCATCTCATGAGATTCCTCCATATGATCAAGAATGCAATCATCCTTGTAAAGATGGTTGAATGGTGTGTAGGAGGGTAGGTAAGATCTTTGCAACTTATCATGAAGTTGCTCTATCTCCATCTTGGACTCTTGGAGTGCACATTGAGTGCTCTTCAAGGAGTCTTGGGTGGTCAACATTTCTTATGTGAAATTTCAAATCTCTTCTTCATCCTTCAAGGATGCTCCATGCCATACATCAGCAAGCTCAAACAAATTATCTCTATTAGAAAGCAATTGTAAGAAGTCATCTTGTATTGTAGACAATGCCTTTTGAATCTCCTCCTTGGCTTCAAGAGAAGATTGATCTTCCAATGAAGCAACTATTCAACACTGGTGTGACACTCAAGCATGTGTTTCATGGAGAAGGTGTAAGGTCTCTTGAATCTTCTTTTCATCCATCTTCAAGTGCTAGGAAAATGAGTGGAGTTCTTGAGGAAAATCATTCCCTTCTTCTATACTGCAATTACATTGTAGTGACTCGCACTTCTCTTCAGGAGTCTTGGTTTTTGCTTTCCCACTTGCATGACTAGATGGTTTATATCTCTCCTCAATGATGATAGGGGAATGTGAATTCTTTCCCATGTCAAGCCTCACTTCTGATCAGTGTTATCGGAACTAGAAAAACCAGTCATCTTGACTAGTTTATAGGGTTGGCCGGTCCGGTTAGCAAAAAAAAATCATAAAACCGGATTTTTTTCCAAACCGGGTACAGAATCAGCCAAAACCGGCCAAACCATCCGGTCTGGACTGGGGACTCACGAAAATCAATTTAAAAAAAAACCCAGAAAATAGAACTTTGTTGATGTACTTTGGAGCCTCTTTGTTAATGTACTTTGGTTCAAAACCTCAGAGATGTATTGCACTAGGTGCTATTTTGGATATTTGAACCCATATTTGCTATATATATGAGAAACTTTGCATATTTCTGTATTAATTGTTTGGATTCATATGTATGCACATGAATATATATGTTTTTCACAAAATATGAATATTTTATGTATTTTTTAGTCAGCCGATTTTTTACCCGATTTTTTGTCGGTTCCGGTCCGGTTCACATTTTGGGCTTCCCTGGTTCGATGACCTGTCTGTTTCTGATAACATTGCTTCTGATGTGGCTGCAACTTCATCTTGCTGCAAGAGATTACAAAAATCTGAACTATGTTCCACCCTTTGCATCAGATTTTTTTCCTTCATTTTCCCTAGTTCACACCCAGCTGTTGGGGGGCTTGTCTTCCACTTTATGAGGAAGTTCAAATGATGATTTCAGATCTGATCTTTGTTCTCCTTTTGTATATGATCCAAAATATACCATATCATCATTAACAACATCATCCACCTTTTCACTGATTTGGTGTTCACCAACAAAGAAACTAGGAGTTAATTCTTTTCCCTCATCATTGTCCTTCATTCTATAGTCCTCGTAGGAAAAATGGATTTATTCTTCTCAGCTTTTTTCTGAATGGATTTTCTCCAGGTTTGATTGGGATAGTGTGCTATATGATATAAGTATCATACACCTTTAGGTCTTCATAGCTCTAGGAAAATACGGCTGTATACTTCTTCATCAAATTCATGTATTCCTCTTTTTATTTTGCAGGCCAAATTTTGGACAACTTTATAATTTTGGGTGTTTCTTCAGTACCTATGTTATGATATTCAACAACATTCTCAGCATGCTGAACTTTGGGATCATTTGCAACATCATTTTGGTCAAATAATTTTTCTAGGGGAATCAAACCTCTTGGAAAAAATTACTTTTTAACTGAATTATATCTTTTCCCCCTATCATGTTTTTCAATTTTTTCTTCTTTAGTTTGTACATCATCTTGGAAGTTTTCTAAGTTCTCATTATTTGTATCTATCTGAGTATTTACAAACTCATCCGACATCTCCAAAAATATTTTAATATGCATATCATCTTAAAAAATTGGAATTGTCGGGTATAGAAGGTCTATTTACAACTTGGATTTTATACTTCTTTTGAGAATAAATGAGATTTTTAAAATTACCAGCAGTTGTAGCCAAAGAATTAGCTACTTGATTGTCTAGTCTTGGATTATGCTCCTATTGTTTCTACTGAATTAAATGTGGTTTGATCCTCATAATATTTGGGAACAAATAATAAAGGAAGAAACAAGTCCAATAAATTTGTGAATCAACAAGAAGATAATAAAACACAAACTATGGACATCGAATAAAAAAATAAGAAAAAGATTAAATTTCCCTACCTAATATGTGGAGGTGATAATTTCACCAAAGAATGTCCTTGTCGTGAGGAGGTTATAAAATTTCTAAAAAATGTTTTCACCCCAATAGTTTTGACTGATCCTTTCCCTACCCAACAACAATTGATTGACCATTAATCTTTGCATGGGTCTTCCTCATCTTCAATTGATGAAGTTAAAATGATTTCTAGTGAATCAATTCATATTATGACTAGATCTCAAAGATATGACCCTCCTCAAGAGAAAAAGAGTGATAACACTCCAGTTCATGAAACTACAACTTCCATCCCTCCTCCTACCAATGGTCTTCAAATTGAAAAACCTATTCTTCACACAGTCCTCTGGCCACCCAAGAGTACCATTCGTAAATCAGTATAGTCCTCAGCAGATAGTACTATCTAAAAAATACATTTTCTTGTATAGTAATTTTTAACATACACCTTGATTTTGTGGAAATTAATCCCAATCTTAGATCAATTGAACTCACAAAATTTCTTGAAAACTATGCAAGAAACAAACAAAACGAGACTGACTCAGTTGAATAACCCAAATTGTCATTGATATTAGTTTACAGCAGTAGTAATTAAATAGATATAGGATTATCATAATGTATATAATCCAAGGATTCGAAATCTCAAATATGTTATTTGAATAAGTATAAAAGCATGCTTACTAAACTAGTAAAAATCCCCCATATGTACATAAAGCACTTTCCTAATCAGTAAAGATTCTCATGAATTTGATGAATGAGTAGGTACAAATGATAAGTGATAGAAATTTGAATTTATCATGTCTTTATATGATTAAAATAAGGGAGGTGACTTGGTACAAAAAACAAGGCAGTCTACCTTAAAACTAGCTTTTACATTTTTCCTTAAAACTGTAGAAAAGATGGAAACTCTGGATATGGAAGGAATGCGCACTTACTAAACTGGGAAGTATGTTAGTTGGAAGAATCTTATCTAGAATCTTTCTAAAGCACTGTAGGAGGTAGGTTTTAGAATTTTGGCCTTAGAAATGGAATTCGGTACAAACTAGCTAGTGTAAGGCCTAGGAAATTAATAAAAAAAATGAATTATTTTATTGTAAGTATTGGAATAGGTTATGATTATTCCAACACCCCCTCTTAAGCCTAAATTTATGTACAATATCATAAAATATCATAAATAGGGCCTATCAACAAGTCTTAGTCACCCTTTACATGTTTCTTGTCCATACAAACAAGGAAAGAGGAAAAACCACAAGGGGGAAATCCTCCCTTAAACATGGACATGAACAAAAATGTGAGAAATATGATATTCAATCAAAATTCACCACATGATGAAATTTCCCCAGTAGTGATTTGATATTTCTGAAAGTATTCTCAAAAAACACCTTGGTGAAGGTGTATGCAATTTGCTCAGATGATGTGCAATAGAGTAGAGCAAGGACCCCATCATGCACAAGACCTTTGATGTAGTGCATATGGATCTTGATGCATTTGGTTTGTTTCCTTAGTACTGGATCAAATGATATTTGAATGGTTCTCTGATTGTCACAATATATGATTGTATAAGTCTGTGGCTCGATCCCAAACTCTCCAAGTATTCTGAACAACCACAAACATTGAGTAGTTGCATTCACAACTCCTATGTGTTCTTCCTCTGTAGATGAAAGTAAAATTGCACTTTTCTTCTTACTTGACCATATGATTGGTACATATGAAGGCATAAACAAATATCCATAATTTTATTTTCAATTAGTGTTATCACCTTCCCAATCAGAGTCAGTAAAACCAACTACCTCTAGGCTAGATTTTGCAACATAGTGAATCCCATGATTTTTTGCTCCTTGTACAAAGTTTAGGATTATCTTTGCTACCTTCCAATGGATTTCATGAGATGGATCCATGTTTCTAGAAGCCACTCTCACTGCATAATATATATCAGGTAGAGTATGAGTCAAATAAAGAATACAACCAACCAGCTGCCTATACAAGGTGTTGTTTTTCAATGGAGCTGATTGCGCTTCTTCAAGCTTAAATCCTGAAAGGAAAAGAGTCTTTCTTGGCTCGCAAATATTCATTCTGAGATTCTTTAGTGAATCTAAATCATACTTGGACTAATTTACCTTGATTCCAATATCTTATTTATAAATGTCAAGCCCCATAAATTGTCTTAACCATCCCAAATCAGTCATAGCAAAGGCACGGTTCATTGCACTCTTCAAGGAGGAAATTTATTTCTTGGAACTTCTTGTGATCAGAAGCTCATCCGCATAAAATAAAAAATAATTAAATAACCATGAATAATATTCAAATATACATTTGGATCATACATTCATCTACAATAGTTGAGTGATAGAAAAAATCCATCAACCTTGGCATACCAAGCTCTAGGAGCTTGTTTTAGCCCATACAATGATTTCTTCAACCTACACACAAGAGATGGATTAGTCACAAAACATTATGTTTTATGCATATATATTTATTCTTTCATATCCCCATGTATAAAGGAACTCTTCACATTCATGTGATGTACCTCTCACTGCTTGGAAGCTGCAATGGCCAAAACTAGTCTTTTGGAGTCCATGTTTGCAATTGGTGCAAAGGTCTCATTGTAGTAAATTAATTGGACTTGGGACAAGCCCTTTCCCATTAAAAATTCCCTATAATTCATAGGATAACCATCAACAACAAATTTAGTTTTGAAAACACACTTAAACTTGACTAGTTTTTTCCCTCTAGTTCCCATGTGTCATTATTTTGGAGCAAATGAAATTCCTCCCTCGTGGATTTTTTCTATATTGGATATTCAGATTCTTCTTCATATTTTTTTGGTTTAGATTCAAAAATTAGAAAACAATTATCAGAAAATAAAGGGTCCTTGATAGAAAGGGCACTCTCGAAGTGAGATCTAGTCCTCCTAGTATCAATAGGATTCCCAACTAGTTCCCCAACTGCTTGAATGGTATTTTCTGACTGCTTTGGCCTTGTGGGTCTATTTGGATCAGAAATTAAATCATAATTATTATAAATATCAGAATAATAAACTTTATTATTCTCTAACTTACAATCAAAGGCGTAGGTGGTGAAGAGGATTCTTTAATTTCTACTGCCAACATAGGCTCTTCTTTAAACTAACACTCCTTTAAATTAAGGGATTTTGAGTTCTCATGTTGACAAAATTATACTCTTTGGAGTATTCAGAATACAAAACAAATAGGCACTCTTCACATTGGGTTAATGCCTTCTTTTATCTAATGGAATTCTAGCCCATACCATTGAGCCAAAAATCCTGAAATGAGACACATCAGGATTGTGTCCACTCCAATATTTGAAATGAGTAAATCCATCAAGGTTATTATGAGGCACCCATTCTATATATATAATGCACAATTTATATCTTAATAACAAAAATTTGGTGGCAAAGTATCAGACTCCATCATACAAGTACATATCTCCTTGAGGCTTCTATTCTTCCTCTCAGCAACAACATGCTGTTGAGGTGTGTAAGGAATAGAGTGTTGCATCTGGATAGCTGCATATTCACAGAATTTAATGAACTCAGACTTGAAATATTCACCACCATTATCAGATCTGAGTATCTTGAGTTTCCTCCCAGACTAGTTCTCAATCAATGATTTGAAAACCTTGAAGAGGTAAAAAACTTTTTACTTGAATTTAAGGAAGTAAACCCAATAGTACCTGGAAAATTCATCTATGAAGGTTAAGACATACTTGGCTTGAATCATGGAAATATGAGGGAAGGGACCAAAAATTCCACTATGAATGAACTAAAGAGGTGTATAGGTTTGCTCATGAATGACTCTCTCATACTTATGCTTTGGATGTTTTCCTATAATGCAACCCTGACAGACTGATCCTTTGGAAAAATTTATCTATAGAAACCTTGAAACCATTTATTTTTCACACAAATGTTGAAATATATTTATAGTCGAAATTACCAAACCTCTCAGTCCAAATTTTTCTTGCTTCATTGGCATGGGTGAGGAGAGCATAGGGGTTAGGGAAATGCATGAAGTGTGAGAACCTATATACTTTTTAACTATGATCCACAAAACCTTTAGCACTACCTCTACCATTCACAATATCATAGATTCAAATTAATTGGGAGAGAAAAAAACTTCTTAGGAGACCTAGTGTGGGTCATTTGGTAGAATGACAAGATATTATCAGTAATACCTGGGACATACAAAACATTATGGAAGGAAACATGGTCAAAATCAATGCTACCTTTATCCTTACCTTCAGTTTCTGAGTTATCTCCAAGCAAAATATTTGGACCTTTCGATTCATCAAGAGATGAGAAGGCCTCCTTTTTGGAAACCATGTGCCTAGAATCTCCATAATCAATGATAAAGGAAGGAGATCTTACAGAGCTTGCAACCAAGGAATGAACTCTCTCCTTGTCTTCGAAATTGGATCTTCCTTCCTTCTTATCTTTGCCATCAGGAAGGGAGATGTTGTTATTCTCTAAGAGTTGAGTCAACATATCAATCCACTTCTTCATGCAATAGCTCTCAAGATGAAATCCCTTACCACAGTATGCACACTTTCTACCTTCAACTTTACCTCTCTTCTTTTGAAAGTTGTTATTCTTGGAGTTTGAGGACTCCTCATGAGACTTGGACTTGTATCCTTTTTGATATGGAGGATTCTTATCATTTTTCTTTCCTTTAGAATCTAACTTGGAATATCCAACAACCAAACATTGATCTTTGGAAGGTTTGATGGTTCCCACCAAGACCAAATTGTCTTGCTCCTGAGTCAAGGATTCCATGAAATATGCCAGTGAAGGAATATTTCGGTTTCGAACTATCAACTTGGTGGAATGGAAGGTTGAAACAAATACTGAGTAATCAGGTCAAATATTCAAAAGGATGGCCAGCATTAGGTGTTCATATTCTTTATCAATACCACATTGTTTTAGCCACAAAACCAATTATTTGAATTTGGAGAAGTACACTTGCAAGGATTCAAAGCTGCTTGGACTCAGTGAAATCAGATAATTTTCTAGTTGATGACCCTAAATATTATATGTCTTCCCAAATAAAGCTTGAATATTCTCCCATACTTCATTTTGTGAAGTCAACCCATTAAGATGAAATAGAATGTCTCTGGAAATGCTGAGACATAAGAGACCATACACCTCATCTCTCCTATTATGCCATTTGATATTCTCAGATTTTCCAATATGCCCAGCTTCAGTTTCCATTGTCACTCTATAGAAGCCTTTACTTCTCATCAGAATATCCATTCTCTCCTCCCATTCAAAATAGTTTAATGGAATCAAGATTATTTGTTGATATTGATCCATTCTTTAGCAACTGGGCCCTTGAAAAGATAGAATTTTCTCCCACCGAGTGATTTCCACCCTAGAAAAAAAAATTGGAAGAGGAGAACATTCGAGCTACTAAGGCTCTGATACCATGTGTAAATTAATCCCAATATTTATCAATTGAAATCACAAAATTGCTTGAAAACTATGTAAGAAACACATAAAAGGAGTCTGAATCAGTTGCATAACAAAAAATGTTGTTGATATTAATTTACACCAACCATCATTAAATGGATATAGGCTTCTCATAATGTATATACTCCAAGGATTTGAAATCTCAAATTTTCTATTCAAATCAGTGCAAAAACAAGATTACTAAAGTAGTCAAAATCCCCCATAGGTGCATAAAGCACTTTCCAAATCAGTGAAGATGCTCACGCATTTTCTGAATGAGTAGTTACAAATGATAAGTAATGGAAAGTGGAATTTATCATGATTTTAGATGAGGAAAATAAGGGAGGTAAGTTGGTGTGAAAAACAAGGTAGTCTATGTTAAAACTAGATTTAGCGTTTTCCTTAAAACTGCAAAAAAACTAGAAACTTTGGATAAAGTAGGAATGCACACTTACTAAACTAGGAAGTCGGCTAGTTGGAAGAATCTTATCCAAAATCTTTCAAAAGCGCTCTAGGAAGAATTTTTGGCACTTTTACCTCAAAAATGGAATTGGGTACAAACTAGCTAGTGTAGGACCTGGCAAATTAATAAAAAAGATTAATTGTTTTATCCTGAGTATTTGAATGGCTTTGGATTATTCCAACAACTTCTTTAGTACTAGCCACAATACACATTACTTTATATTAGGATAAAATAATATATGGATATAAAATAGGTCTACCATGTATGAAATGCAATATATAACCTATTATAATGTAACTCAAAGGTACTAAAACATATGTTTAGTAATAAGCATAAAATACAATACGTCTTATAACTACATTAAGAGACCAACTAGTTGATAGGATTAATTATAATCCTTCCTTGACCACCATAGTCTAAATGTCAATTCCTAGCTTACGAGTATGTTACCACTTCACTAGTGACATGGGGAATGGGGCCCACCTACCACTTGATGCACTAGTTTGCATGAGTTTAGGAGCTCCAAAGGCCAGTCCCTATATTTTAGGAAACCACATTGAATCACGGGAGTCCCATCATTAGTTCACTCTAGTCTATGTTGATTTTCCTCTGATGGGAATCAATTAGTTCATATACAATTAGCCTAGACCTACATTTTCATTAATTAAGGAGGTTAGGTGCATTTTCCTACCTACCATAATAAGTTTACTAGTTGTGAATTGATTTAGTTTTCTTTGGTTAAACAAGTGGCCCTCAAGTGGTGATATTACCACAATTAGTGAGCTCTGGAGTTAGTCTAATTTATGGAATTCAAATCGAACCTAGTGGATTCAAATCCTTCTTATTGTATCATCATTATACTACACAAATATTAATGATTATGGTAGTAATATTACGATGACCAATTTTTTCCTCTTAAATGTTCAATTTCCCCATGATTGTTTGATCATTGTACACTAAATTTGTTCTTCCTCCTTCAACCTTATTTCATAGTGAGGTTCATTCCATCCTGAAGAGATTGAATCTTTTCTAAATTAAGCACGGTATCATAAAAGGTAATCAGTCCAACTTCAATCCTCAGAAACTTTCATTGATGCATCATAAGCAACTGAGTTACACATAATTCATGGTATATGTGCTTTACTCCCTCCGGATTTATCCATATAATCCTAGCTAAGTGTGAAGCACCCTGATATTTTGCGCATGTCGAAGTAGAGAGTGATTGAATTGGTTTTCCTTTGAATTGAAGTGTGTTTATAGGTAAATTGAAGAATTCAGAAGAATTGTGTTGCCCCTAGAGATGCAAGATGGATAATTCAATGGCCTTGACACTTAGGATCCTCACACCCTTCAACAATATTCATTGGAGGAATTATATCATGATTGTGTTGCACAATAAAGGTCTATACATGGTCAGTATGGGAAAAGAATTTAAACCCTAGAATCCTCTAGCGATGTTGACTCATGTGAACAAGTTGGAGGAAGAATTTTGTTTCATGTGCATTCATATCTCTAGGGAGTTACTATTCCATCTTAATGGATCAAAAAATCCAAGAGAATTATGGTAGAATATCGAATCACTGTTTGGAAAACATGATAAGCTAAGAGGTCTTATTCTAGAGAATGAGATGGTATTCATCCTAGCAAATTTGAAACCATCCAACAATTTTTCACCAATTTTAAATCCTTGTTCATGCAATGCAAGCAGTGTGGGATTGAAAAGAAGGATGAGCAATTTTTTCTCTCAATTCTGAGAAAACTTGGACCATAATTCTTAGTGTTTGTATCCAGCTTTGACTCTAGGAGACTAACAACTCCAAATTGGTGAATGACATCACTTGATGCCTTGATAGAATATCTTATTCAGGAACAAGGTAAGGTGATACAAATGGGATCTCTCAGAGTCTCCAAAAATCAAATTGTCTTCGTTGGGGATACAAAGAATGTGTAACCAAAGAGGAAGTGGAAAGGAAAGGATAATACGAACACCAAATTCAAAACAAATAGGTATTTTATCCATCAGAAGAAGTGTCAAAGAAGGACAAACATTAGAGGTTTGACAAGGGAAAGTGCTCATACAGAAATAAAGGAAACCATACAGAGAAAGGTTGTATGAAGAAGACCATAGATCAGATGTCCATACTCCTTGAACAACATAATATTTCCCTAACTGAAGGTGTAAGTAAGGATAATTCTAGATACAATATTGAATATCATGAGAGATTCCAATTCAAGATACTCCAATAAACATGAACCTGAAGATCCTAAGGTCAGAGACACCATGATGGAAGAAAGAGCTTCAGAAGAACATAAGAGAGCGGTAGATCCACCTTGAGATATGAAGATCATCTTGGGCACAAGAGATAATTCAAGATGAATAAAAGTATAAAGGGACTTACAAACCAAATTAATAGGCCTCATACACACTCTAGTTGTGTGACACATTTGGGTGACATCATTGATTCAAACCCTTCTAGCTATGGAAGAAGCTATGATCAAAGAGTAACAGTTGATCATGGGGAATGATGTCTAGGATATGATTTCGATATCTGAAGGGAAGTATGTAGTGTCTTCCATATGGAACTACAAGAAAAAGTATACAAATCAAGGTTCGTGGTTTTTCTAAGAAATAATAGACTATGGCATGACATACTTTACTGACTAGACACACTTCTCCAGTAGAAGTATGTATCAAGAAAATAACCACCTATACAGAATAGGATTTGTACGAGCTTAGAAGGAACCCATAGATAAGCACATCCATGAGCATGAAAATCACCTAGATTAATGAATATATTAAACTTTGATACAAGGTTGAAGATGGAAACCTGTAGAAGACAACAAGATCACAACTGGGTGCAAGACGAACTTTTCAACAAAGTTCAATATAAAGGAATATTGGTATCTAGTAACTTAAGATGGTTACATAGTATGAGAGGATACTAACTATCTCTCTAGTACAAAATATAGAAAGAGGAACATGCTCTACTTCAAGGGGAGTGACTACAGAATATCTCTAAGTTCAACATGGTATGACAGGATGGACAACTTCTTGATGGAAGACTGGGATATGTTGATGACTTGACAGAATGAACTCATGGAAGAATACCAAAATTATGTTTGGGATATAGTACCCAAACCAAAAGAAAGGGTGTGGTATCTTCCAAGTGGATCTACAAGATAAAATATGTTGCTAATGGAAGGCAATATTTGTGGCTAAATGATTCTCTTGGAAATGGAATTGATTATGAAGAGACATTTGCTCCAGGATCAAGGTACACTTCCATTAGAACTATCATGGAACTTTATTCCATGATGAAGTGGGACTTACACTAGATGGATGTAAAGACAACCTTCCTTAATGGTGTGAATGAGGAAGACATTTACATTGAACAACCAGAATTATTTGAAGTAAAAAATAGAGTGACTCATGTATTTAAGTTGAAAAATACTCAGTATGGAGTGAAGCAAGTTCCTAGAGCTTGGCATGGAAGAATAGATAGCTTCTTGACAAGCTTAGTATTTACCAATAGTAAATATGATCCTAACCTTTACCTTAAGGTTATGGATGATGAGCCTGACATACTATTATTGTATGTGTATGATCTAATTCTGTCTGGAAATGAGAAAAATATCACAAGAAGAAGCTAGATGAATAATTTGAGATGAAATATCTTGGATTGATGCATTAATTCCAAGGGATAGAAGTGTGGCAGAAACCAAAAGGAATCTTTCTGAATCACGAAAAGTATGCTGTGGAAATCTTAAGAAGATTTTATATGTTGGATTGTGAAGTGATGGCCACACCCTTGGATACCAACATGAAGTTGTTGTCTGATGAGACATCAGAGTTAGTGGACATGACTCAGTACAGGAATTTTATTGAGTCATTGATATATCTGACGAATACACGTCCAGAAATATGCTTTGATGTGAACACCTTGAGTCAGTTTCTAGTTAAACCTAGATGTGTTCACACAATATATGTAAAGCATGTGATAAGGTACCTTAAAGGTACGACAAAATTGGGACTTTACTTTGGTAGCTGGGATCATGAATAGAAATTATATAGATATACGGATTCATATTGGGCAGAAAGTGTTGCAGATAGGAAGAACACCTCAGGTGGATGTTATGGTCTGGGATCCACCATGATCTCATGGTTTAGTAAGAAATAGTCCAGTGTTTCTCTTAGTATAGCTGAAGCATATTACATTGCAACTTACTCTGCTATTTGGGAATCCATATGGCTTCGGGAAAACTGATGTCAAGACTATTTGACATGGAGTTGGATACCACAGTGATTCTTTGTGAAAACCAGATTTGCATAAAGATGATAGAGAATTCTATGGGATAGGGTACTAAAGGGAGATATAAAACTTCAATATATAAGTACCTATGAGAAAGTTGTTGATGTGGTGACCAAGCTTCTATGAAAATCTTGGTTTAGTTCGAAAATACTTTCCTCTCAAGGAGGAATAATGATGATACTATAGAATTTCCTTGTAAGGAGGAACAATGATGATATGGACTAGTTGAGTCCTGGAAAATTGCAGGTAACAACAGTTAGGGATTCTCCCCCATAAATGTTCCCAACTAGCTCGTTACTATTTGGTATGGGGAATTTGTCCGATTTACGGTCCGACTACCGTAGGTCAAGTAACAAATTAAAATGTTTTACCGGTTACGGGCGGTCCACCATGTATATTTTTAGTTTTTTGTGTTTAAGTTATGATGTGCAAGTGCCTATCTAAAAATGCAAATGATAGAGATAACGAGGAGTGTCACAATGTGATGTGCAGGTTATTACCTCTTGTCTTACCTCTCTCGCATCTAAATCACAAACAATAAGAAACTAACTATAACTAACTAACCTATCCCTAGGGAGAAGAATTATCAGTTAACAATGAGTAATGTATTTCTGTGCATGTATTAGAAAAATTACAGATAGCTGTTATTTATTTTTGAACACATGAACATTAAAAGAAATATGAACAACAAGATAGCTTATTGTTAATTGTGACCTTCATTACTCACAGTGGAAATTTCACAGAATAAACTAGAGTACATTCATAACATGAATAGAAATTCAATGAGTTAGAACGATCTCACAGTTAATGGACATAAGCTGAAAATGAAATAGTTCACATTCAACTGATCCATATTAAAGCATTTGAAACATTCCATCAAACTTTCTCCAGCAGAAACTTGTAACTCTTTATTGTAAAAGGAAATAGTTCTTCTTACAATATACTCTTAAAAATGGCCTGGGAAAGAAGTCCCTTCTACATCTAAACTCTCCTTTATTTATACACAAAAGCAAAACCTTTGGGATGCCCCTTAATGACTTTTGGGCTTCCCCAACCTTTCAGTTCCAAAATTTTGTCTGGTAGTATGTGCTTATAATTTATACAATATATTACATTTTAAACAAAAATATTTTAAAATACTTTATGAAGAGGGGCCCGCTTGGTCGTTGATGAAATTTTTCCATGCCTGGGCCTCCGCTGCTATACCTTCAAATCCGGAGGGTTCAAGAAAATGGATATTTATCTCATATTTGGCTGCCTAGTTCCTTACCCCTTCTATTTTTGCAAGATTGAGGCACAACTGATCCTCTAGGAGGTGTATACTTATAGTTGCATGTGCCACTCCATTCTTTAAAATCCGTTCATCTAGATCCTTTACTTGTTGGATCTCTTGCTCATCTTCTTGGTATCTATTATGTAGATGCTCTATAAATAATTTATGCTTTGGTATTGCGTCCAATATCCTCTCTACTGAAATATGGAATCTATTGTATGTAGCAAGCACCCTCCTGCAGTATTCGACACATGATCCCCTCGTTTTCTTTACAGTTTTCTTGAATTCTTTTGCAACATTGAATGCAAACTCCAATAAATCATATTCTTGCTTTAACCTCTACTGGTCTTTAATTGGTAGCTCCACAGGAGATTCCTCATTTGTTTCTATCCACACTATTCTTCTCGTTAGAATCTCTAGAATCTCTTGAGATCTGTCCAAAAAATAGGATGTAGTATCCAAAATTTCTTCTAATCTGCTATCTATTTGTAAAATCTTACATCTTTCTTCCTCAATGCACATTTGCAAATGGTGGATCTTCCTTCTCTGAGTTAGAACATGTTCTTTTAAAGGCTGGAAGTCTATCTTCTGTTCTATAGCATCCTTCAGTGATGCTGTCAATGAAGTATTCTGTTCTTTCAACGCTGCCACCTATATTTGATATTGCTTTTCTCTTTCTTCCATGGAAGCCTTCTCTATTTCCAACTCAGCAATTCTGCTTTGTAACTAGTCCTTCTCTACACTCAGAGTTTCATAGGACACCTGAATGTCATCTTTCTTAGTTTTCAACACTTGATTCTCTAGCTATAGCCTTTGTAATTCTGCTAAGCTATTCTAAGCATCCTTTTCTATTTTCTCTATAGAGACTTATAAATCTACCTTATTTGCTTGCAGAGTCTGGATTTCTATCTTTGAAGTCCTCACTTCATTCTTCATGTCCTCATATTTCATTTTCAGTTTATGACCTTCATCCCTCTCCTTCTTCAGTGTTTCTTTTAATTGTGCTGCGTTCTTTCTTGACTACTCAAGATCTGTCATCAGCCTATCTACATATCTTCAGTAGCTTGGGTTAATGCCACCCCAGCTCTTGCTGTCAATCTTGGATCTACATTTGTTCCATACACCAAGGTGTTATCAGTTATCATCTTTCTGGATTGTCCTCTAGTTTCAACCTTTCACTCAGTTCTTTTAACAATCCTTTTCTTCTCCTTGTCATAGAAAATAGTGCTGAAGTCAGGTACTTCCTCCCCTTCTTTAGGAATGAAAGAGATCAGATTCATTCCAGAAAATGAATCTTTCCCTATTGTGCTGCCAGAAGATGTAGCAGGCTCCTGGGGATCAAGATTAGATTGTTCGTGTCCTTGATCTGTGTGATCTTGTCACCCCTGTGTATCTATCTGCTCAGTAGTATGTTGGTCATTTTGAGATCTTGTTAATCTCAGACCTTCACTTTCTTCTTGTCTTTTCTTTATCTCTGGTTCTTCATTTCTCTTTCTCTCCTCCTCTTCCTTATTTGTTGCTTCCTCTATAGCTCTCTTTCTTTCTTCTTCTTCATTCTTCAGCTAACTCTCTGCCTCCTGTGCTAGCCTTTTAACATCTTCTTCCCTCTTTTTGGCCTCTTCTTCTTCCGCTGTCTTAGTCTTCTGTGCAGTTTTTCCCTTTCCGCCCACAATGACTATTTTCTATTTAAATATCTTTTTTAGGGTGGTCATGTTCTTTGCACTCCTGAATGTTTCCTTGTCCTTGTCCCAAAACTTGGTATATTCAAAATGAATGCTTTCCTCCCTGCAGTGATCTGCCACCTTATTTCAGGAGTCATTCCTGTGAAAGTTCATTTCACCAAAATGGAAATACTCCAGCTCCTGAACAACCTATGTAGTCTGTTTTACCTTTGAAAACTTATAACTTCCAAGCCAAAAAGGTATTGCGGGATAGGTTGCCTTCTTATGTTAGAACTGGAAAATTCCCACGCCATCAATGTATACTTGCCTAGATGCCTCTTTGTGTAGCACATAGTCAGTGGCATACTTATGGAGTAGAGAAGGTGCTATGGAACCCCCATACATTTTTATGTACATTCCTTCCTCAGTTAAATAATAATCTCCATATTCCTCGATGACCTTGAATGCTTCTTCGGACATGCAGTTGCATTCAGTCAGGAAAATTATGGTGTACAAAGACATGGTGAAGTGTTCACATATTTCTCTGTAGTAGCTATAGTATTTGTGGGCCCAAAACAATTTATATGCTTTGTATATTGGAGTCCTGTCCCTATCCCAATTACACCTCAAGGCTGGAAAAGATTGGGTACATAGTATACAGTCAACTATGATAGAGCTCATGTAGAACTCTGATTTCTTCTATGACACCCCTCCCAAGGCTGAGGATACGCATGTTGAGAGGCTATTAGACACTATGTTTGACCAATTAAATATGGTTCCTTGAGTGGCCACATATAAAATAATTGATATCCATCCTATTTTGAAGCTTTTTCCGTGAGCTCTACCAAAAATCCTATTCAACATTAGTGCAATAAATCTATAGGGAGTTCATAGAGTGGATGTATCATATTCTCCTGAAGGTATGGTTCGAAAGTTCTTCCCTGGTATTGTCATTCTTTTAACTGTTTCTACCAGGTCCATAGCTGTCTCTTTCAACCAATTTTCTGTTAAGTGAATTTGAGCAGGAGGCAGATGATATTCCATAGAGACATATGTAGGGCTATATGCAGCATAGCCCTGCTTAGCAGTATTTTCAAGGATCATTGTAGTTACATCTGCCCAAGGCAGAATCCAACCGATCACCTCTGAGCATGGGAACAACTCAGGTCTTGTGGCTACTTTCATAAGAGTCGATTTCTTGATGTTTGCATAAATGGTTAGCTCTTCGAATTTTGCATTAGGTACGTTTTGATTTGCAATCATCCTGTATATCTCTCCCCATTTATAATTCTGTTTAACCCCGGTGGTAGCTTTGGTATCTTCATATATGTATTCAACCCTGGTGATGATCTCAACCTATGGTTCTCCTTCAACAACTGGAGCCTTCTTCTTTTGTCTTTTAGACATATCTCATTTGCAATGATCACCCTGTCATAAACATAGCATGTTCTTAGACCATTTAGATTTTACCAAGTGAAACAACAATAACAAAAAACTGTATCAATCTATTTACCTCTTCCATATACATTCTGAAAATGAAATATACACAGTATTATGACAAGGAAAAAAAGAAAATCTTGCGGGTTGTGTCTTAAAATCCTCCAAGTCCACTGTCTGTAACTAATATCACAACATTTATATAAAAGACTCCTCATCTTAATCCGGGTTGTATCTGAACTAACTTGAACTCCTACGATAAAAGCATGAACCACATTGTCGCTACTGCTAATCCTCAAAACACTAGACCCTATACTATGCTCCTCATTGTGGAAAACCCTAACTAGACCAAAACATTAAAAACCTTCGCCATCCCACGAAAATAGGGTAAACGCATACAAAAATTTATAACCCTCCTCAAACGGCCATGAAGAACCAAAGAATGGGTGGTGCAGATAGCGTAACGCTTGTCTGCACCGACCCCTTAATCTTTCAGACAAGAGTAAAGCATACATAACGGCTCAAACCCCCCATGCCCAAAAAAATGTCACAAATCGCTATTTTACCCTAAAATTCATGCACGTATACAATGGAGATAAACATTCTTTATACGAACAAACCATCCCACGAAAAAACCTAACCGAGGAAAACCTAAGCAGGGAAAACCATAGTTTCAATCAACCAATACAAATCAAACAACAAGGTCGTGGATTTTCTACCTGGTAAAACGCAGTGCAGTCGATGGGATAACCCAAAACCTCCACGGTAGCATGCTAACGAGTGGAATTCAAATAGTCAGGCACGTAAATCGCTACAAAAGACAAGGACTGGAGAAATCTTTGAGTTCGAATACGAATAATAATAAAATAATGCTCCCATTCTATATATGTCTAAACCTTTGGTGGGAAAATTTGGTGGGAAAATCCTATCGACAGTTGAAAACTCTAATCGTCGAAAGGATAGTTTGATCGACAGCCACAGCGGCAGACTCACAAACAACTATGGTTTCGGGACAAAATTTTAAGTCCGTAAGAGATCGGAAGCTCTAACTGCTAAAGGTCAGAACTTTAAGCCTGAACGTTTCTGTAGTGTCAGTGATGCCAAGCACTATCATTGCAATGGCTATGTATTAGAGATCGGAAATGTTAACCACTATAGCATCGACGATCGGAAAAACTATTCTTTGAGCCTCTCATCAATTTCCTTCCGAAACGTCAGTGGCGTAGAGGACAAGTCTTTCGATCCAATATCGTAAATCGTTCTGATAGAGTTAAAAAACAAGTAAAAAACAAAAGGTTTGAGAAATAAAACAAAAGGGAGATAAAAACATGGATTGACGAGAAACAGAACTATACATCGGGACGTTCACTGTTTTCCTTCTGAAACATCGACGGCATAGATGTTAGGATATTTAGACACTTAGGAGTTAGTTAAGATCAATTTGTGTAATATATCCGTTAGGTAAAAGTGTGTTTCTTTAGTATGCTTTAGTATGCATTTGTAAATATTCGAATCCGACGGTCACGATATGTTCTAGACATAGAGTGATCCGACGGTTCAACTTCTCTTAGATCATACTTACCATTGATCCATGGCTTAACACCCGATTGGTCTATGATCTCTATTTAAAGAGCATAGAGGGTCCTTGGCTAGTTGATCAATTATGAGAAGCTCATGTAACTTTCTTTCTTTTGCATAATAAATTTCTCCAAGTAGCTATTTGGCTGGGGCCGTGGACTGCTTCCCTCTCGAGGGTTTTAACCACGTGACAAACATTGGTGTATTGATATGTGATCTGTTTGTGTGAAGTGGTTGTTCTTGGTGTTCGGTCTTTTGGGAGTACCCTGTGTACCCTAACATGGTATCAGAGCTTTTATGAAGAGCCGCTTTCGGTTTTGATCAAGATCTGGAACCGGTGTTGCCGAAACTTTGAAAGGGTTTCTGGTTCTGGTTTTTCTATGCATTTGTGACCTATGGGAGCTATTCCATTGCGTCCAGAGCGCTGTTTCCATTTGGAAATAGTTTTCGTTTCACCGAAAACCATTTCTGTTTGTTCCAGAAACACCCATTTCGGCAAATCTAAAGGTATAATGTTACAGTGACGGTTTTGTTTTTTTTTTAAATCTCTCATATTTTATCAGTTTATTATTAGATCTTTTTTTGTTTTAGTCTCGGACTATTGTTTTCCCTGACTGCGAATTCTCTTTGCCATGCACCTTGCGCGATTGCGGCGAATCAGAAACAGTAAGGGAAAGTTTTTTTTTCTTGTCTTCTTGACTACGTATGCTCTTTGTCGTGCACCTTGTGCGATCACGACAAATCAGAAACAACGAGAAAACTTGAAAATGTAGATTTTTCGGGTAAGCTAACCAATATCTAACCCCATTGTGTGGAAAAAGTTTTTTTTGTTTTTTGTTTTTTCGTTTTTTTTGTGATTTGCAGGAAAAGAAAGCAAGCACGGAAAATGAGAGAGAAGAGTTTAAAAAAAAAAAGGCCCCCTTCCTCTTTCCATAATTTTACGTACCTTTTAAACTTAGCTCACTTGGTCCAAAGTTGCTTTACACCTTGATAAGTCTTGAGTTCAAGTCTTATCAAGCTACTTTTTAGTGCATGCAATTTCTATTTTCAAGTTACTTTATTGTAAAAGTGCATCTCACATTAATAAAATAAAATAAAAGTGAGTCACTTAAGTCTTTTAATTTATTGCCGCACTATTTAAAAGTACATTATTGTAAAAGTGAACCTCACTTATTCAACAAAAGTGATTAACTTCAAAGCAACTTTATTATAAAGTGATTGTCAAAGGTTGATCCTTGGAAGAGGAGGGTTCTTTTTTTTGTTGGCCAAGTTAATATCTGCCACGTCACTATTGGGGACATCTTCAACATTTCCTTTGATCAAGCATAACTTCATCATCCAGAATCAGTTTTAAGTGCCATTTTTTTTTAAACCGCATATTTTTTCGATCTCTTTGCATCTAGATAGTTAGTTTCTATTATTTCAGCCATTATTTTATAGTATGGCTGCCCCTTGTGATATTATACTTACAAGTTCTAACTATTTCTCATGGAAATATCGTATGGAGGATGTTCTGCGAAGTAGGGGACTTTTTAGGATAACCTCAGGGAAAGAAATAGAACCCATTGATGATGATAATAAAATTAAATGGAAAAATAGAAGTGATGAAGCTCGTGGATTGATTGGGATTTCAATCTCTACTGATTTGCGATTCCACATATCTGGCATTGATGAACCTGATAAAGCTTGGGAAAAGTTGGAATTTGTGTTTGGTAAACACAATGAAATTCGGGGTCATCAACTTGAGAATGAGTTGCTTACCTTGAATCCAAATGATTTTTCATTCATTCAAGACTATTTATCTAAGTATAAAACTCTTAGACTATTATGTGCGGAATGCAAGATTAAGAAAGAAGACAAACAATGTATTTATCATATTCTTTCCAAAATTGGACCTGCATATTCTGTTTTTGTATCTACATTCTACTCAATGAAAGAATCCTTGACTGCATCCAATTATGTAGAGCCTAGTCTTGAATCATTTTGTGATTCCTTAATTAGAGAGCAAGACAAGCTCATTCATCTTGGAATAATTAACAATGCAGATACATCTGGGAAAGCCTTATTGTCCCAACAGAAAGAAAAGTCCAAGACTCCCAAGAAACATAATTTTCACAATAAAAAGCAAAACAACAAGGGTCCCAAACCCTCTCAGCCAACTCCTCCCTTAAAAAATGATAAAGGATCCAAGCAAAAAGGAAAGAAGACTGAGCGTCATTGCAATTTTTGTGGGAAAGATAAGCATGATAAATCTAAATGTTTTAAGAAGATGGCATCCTTGGAAGCAGCAATGAAGAAGCACCACATCAGCCTAGATTCGTCTTCAGAATATACCTCTCATGGACATGCACTTTGTGCTTCTGGTTACTCTTATAC
>LPNX010321953.1:33777-76406 GCA_001517045.1 Pseudotsuga menziesii
GTGAGTGACTGGGATGATGGTAATTAATGATCCTTGATGTCAATTAAACTTAGGATAGTGGTTTAACTAGGCCAATTTTGACTGAAAGAGTGTGTATGATGGTAGATGTCTCCAACAGTATGTACTTTCATCATTGATGATAGTCCAATTTAGGGAAAATGGGAACCAAGATTTCAAAGTCTAGATAACTCTTTTGAGGTCAGGGATATGAGTTTCATTTTTACCTCTGTCTTTGGGCAGCTTCCAGCTTAGACACCATAGGATTGTAACATATGGTAAACAAAAATATTCATTTGTTCCTCATTTCCATGCCATTTTGCACTTTTGTGCTCTTGGACTTTTGTCCTCTTCCGAGTCCTCCTACATGCCTTCTTTCTGAAATTTTTAATTTAGGCTCCTCTATCCATAGTGTCCTTTTGTGTGAGAGATGTATTTAATTTTCAGCTCATGGACAGAGAATAAATTTGGTAATCTTGTACTAATATGGTTCAGTACTTTGTTTTGATACATATTGCTTTCTTTGGATATTTTGACTCTTATTTTCCTTTTGGCTTTCAATTCCTGGCATGGAATCATTTAAATGTAATATACTGTTTACCCTGCATCCGCTCCATGGGTCTTTTGCTGTCACCCCCTAAGACATTTTTTAATGTGAGATGGATGGAGCCTCTAAATAGTATTCCAGACCTTTTGATCATGAGTTATTTTACAAGAATTAAGTAGGACTTCAATGTGTTCATAACCATTTAGAAAAATTGCTAAACTAGAAGAAGTTCTTTCAAAATAAATTGACAGCATACAGTCTTGTAATCAAAGATTTTAGTTAATCTAGAATTCTGATAAACTCCATGCAACCAAAGGTCATGCTTCTTACTTAAATCAATCAAAACCTAATTAACATAAAAACAAAAAATCTTCAAAAAAAATAAAGCAAACCAATCAGTTTATTTATGTACAAGACAACCAAAAAAATGAAAAATCAAGAAAAATAAGGTTTGAGAACTAAACCATTAACTGGAAAGTTCTTTTCCCACCCCTGTAAGTCTTGCAATTTGTAAGTTGAGGGGCCAAGCTTTGCTGCAATTTGAAAAGGGCCTACCCATAATTGTTGAAACTTAGTGTGCTTTCCCTTTTCATTGTATGGATGATCCCACTTAAGAACCAGGTCTCCTACTTTGAATTCTTTGTTCCCAGCTTTATGCTTATCAAACCAACGTTTCACTACTTCCTGTTGATGCTTAAATCTTTCTTTGGCTTTGGACCTACACTCTTCCAACTTCAAAAGATTATAGATTCTGATTTGTAGGATTTTGTTATCGGTACCTCTAGATTCCTGAGCTATTATGGAAGATGGTAACATAATGTTGGGAGGAAGAATAGCTTCTTTTCCATAAACAAGCGTGTATGGTGACACACCTAAGAAATTCTTGGGTGTGACTCTATCAGCCCAAATATCATTAGGTAACGTGAAATGCCAACTTCTCTGATTTTCTATTACGGTTTTCTTTAGAATCCTAATCAATATCTTATTTGTAGATTCTGCCAAACCATTTCCTTGTGGGTAATAGTTTGCAAAATAGTGCAACTTGATTCCTCTTTCATTAGCAAATGTAGTTAATCTAATAGAAGTAAAGTAAGTAGAATTATAAAAAACCAGGGAAATTGGAACCCCAAACTTGGTCATAATGTGATCTTGTAAGAAATCCATGACTGTATCTTCATTTACTTTGCGTAACGAAATAGCCTCGACCCATCTAGTGAAGTAATAAGTTGCTGTCAAAATATACTTGTCATGCAAGGAAGAATTTGGGTTTATTTCTCCAATAATATCAATTCCCCATTGTTTGAATGGTTCTGTTATCATCACTGGTTTTAAAGGCTCTGCTACTTTAGCTTGTCTTCCACCACCTCTTTGACAAGCATCACACTTTCTGACATGAGCATGAGCATCCTTAAACAGTGTAGGCTAGTAATATCTGGCTCTGAGAATCTTATGGGATGTTGTATCTACGGAAAAATGACCTCCAGCAGGCCCACTATGCAATTCTGTTATGACCTTCTTTACATCTTCCTGTTCTAAGCACCTGAGAAAAATTCCATCATAATTCTTTCTGAACAATACTCCGTCAATTATTTGATATGAAGTTGATTTTAGACGTAATTCTCTTCGTTGTTTGGAATTCCAATGTTTTGACAAATATCCTTCTTGAATGTAATGAACTAGGTCCCGGTACCAGGAATCTGGAGCTGTGAATAGAGGACATACATCCACCATATGTAACTCAGCTTCATTATCCCAGTTGTTTTCTTCATTGTTTTTACCTTCATCCATTACTTTACACAATCCTTGTCCTCTTACTATGGATGCTGGTTTGAACTCAAGATCATATTCTTGTAAGGTAGTTACCCAGTTGCCTCTTCTTTCTCCTAATTCTTTTTGTAAAAAAAGAGATCTTACAGCTAGGTGTGGAACTATTACCTTAGTGTGATTCGTAAGTACATATGGCCTGAATTGTTTTACCGCTTTAAAAACTGCATACGCCTGTTTATCAACAGCTGAATAATTCAATTCATCTCCCTGCAGACCAGTTCTCATAAATGATATGGGGTACTCATCTCCCCCATCTTCCTTTTGTGTAAGCATCGCTGCCAATGAATCATCATATGCAAAAGTGTACAGAATAAAATTATTTTCGAAATTCAGAATTTTGAGTGATGGTGCATGAGCAATAGATGTTTTTATCTTACTGAATGCATTATTTTCCACATCAGTCCATTTAAATTGTACACTTTGTTTAACCATTTGCTGCAAAGGTTTGACAATTTGAGCAAAATCTGGTACAAACCTTCGCACAAAATTAATTGTCCCCATGAATGATTGCATACCCTTTTTGTTATGGGGTAAAGGGATCTGTTCTATGGCTTTAATCCTTTCTGGGTCTATGGAGATCCCTTTCTTAGAAACAACATGACCCGGTAGCTTTCCTTCTATGACCACAAACACACATTTCTTAGGATTCAGTGAAATACCATATTTCCAACAACGCTCGAAAATTTGTTTTAGATGGAATGCATGTTCCTCTCTCTTTTTTGAAAATATTGTGACATCGTCTAGATATACCACAACACTACGACCAATCAGACCACGAAAAGCTATATCCATGGCCCTTTGGAAAGTAGCTCTAGCATTAATGAGTCCAAAGGGCATTCTCTTGTACGCAAAAGTTCCCCACTTTTTTCTGAATGTGGTTTTAAGCCTGTCCTCTTCAACTACTAATACTTGAATGTAGCCAAAGGATCCATCTAATAATGAAAACAATTTAGAACCTGAAACCATCTGCAGTATTTTCTCCATGGGTGGGACTGGATAGTTATCTTTATCTGACGCATGATTGAGGTTTCTGAAATCTACACAGAGCTTGATTTCTCCTAACTTTTTTCTTACTGGCACCAAATTAGAAACCCAATCCAAATGTCTGACTTTGAATATGATTTTAGCATCCAACAATTTTTCACTTCACTTTGAATTAAAGGTTCCAGCTTCGGATGCATCTTCCTCAAAGGCTGTTGGTAAGGCTTGACTCCAGCTTTAATCAAGATGATATGTTGTATAATCTTTGTGTATAAATTAACAGTATACAGTCTTGTAATAAAATATTTTAGTTAATCCATAATTCTGATGAACTCCATGCAACCAAAGGTCATGCCATCTTACTTAAATCAATCAAAACCTAACTAACACAAAAACAAAAATTCTTCAAAAAAAATAAAGCAAACCAATCAGTTTATTTATGTACAAGACAACCAAAAAAATGAAAAATCAAGAAAAATAAGGTTTGAGAACTAAACCATTAACTGTCAAGTTCTCTTCCCACCCCTGTAATTCTTGCAATTTGTAAGTTGAGGGGCCAAGCTTTGCTGCAATTTGAAAAGGGCCTACCCATAACTATTGAAACTTAGTGTGCTTTCCCTTTTCATCATGCGGATGATCCCACTTAAGAACCAGGTCTCCTACTTCGAATTCTTCGTTCCCACCTTTATGCTTATCAAACCAACGTTTCACTACTTCCTGTTGATGCTTAAATCTTTCTTTGGATTTAGACCTATATTATTTTGACTTCAAAAGATTATAGATTCTGATCTGTAGGATTTCGTTATCGGTACCTCTATATTCCTGAGCTATTATGGAAGATGGTAACATAATGTTGGGAGGAAGAATAGCTTCTTATCCATAAACAAGCGTGTATGGTGACACACCTAAGGAATTCTTGGGTGTGACTCTATCAGCCCAAAGAGCATTAGGTAACACTAAATGCCAACTTCTCTGATTTTCTATTACGGTTTTCTTTAGAATCCTAATCAAATTCTTATTTGTATATTCTACCAAACCATTTCCTTGTGGGTAATAGTTTGCAAAATAATGCAACTTGATTCCTCTTTCATTAGCAAATGTAGTTAATCTAATAGAAGAAAAGTAAGTAGCATTATAAAAAACCAGGGAAATTGGAACCCCAAACCTGGTCATAATGTGATCTTGTAAGAAATCCATGACTGCATCTTCATTTACTTTGTGTAATGGAATAGCTTCGACCCATCTGGTGAAGTAATCAGTTGCCGTCAAAATATACTTGTGCTGCAAGGAAGAATTTGGGTTTATTTCTCCAATAATATCAATTCACCATTGTTCGAATGGTTCTGTTATCATCATTAGTTTTAAAGGCCCTGCTACTTTAGCTTATCTTCCACCACCTCTTTGACAAGCATCACACTTTCTGACATGAGCATGAGCATCCTTAAACAGTGTAGGCCAGTAATATCCGGCTCTAAGAATCTTATGGGATGTTGTATCTCCAAAAAAATGACCTCCAGCAGGCCCATCATGCAATTATGTTATGACCTTCTTTGCATCTTCATGTTCTATACACCCGAGAAAAACTCCATCATAATTCTTTCTAAACAATACTCCATCAATTATCTAATATGAAGTTTATTTTAGCCATAATGCTCTTTGTTGTTTTGAATTCCAATGTTTCGACAATTATCCTTCTTGAAGGTAATGAACTAGGTCCTGGTACCAGAAATCTAGAGTTGTGAATAGAGGTTATACATCCACCATATGTAACTCAGCTTCATTATCCCAGCTGTTTTCTTCATTGTTTTTACCTTCAGCCATTAGTTTACACAATCCTTGTCCTCTTACTATGGATTCTGCTTTGAACTCAAGATCATATTCTTGTAAGGCAGTTACCTAGTTGCCTCTTCTTTCTCCTAATTCTTTTTGTACAAAAATAGATCTTACAGCTGGGTGTGGAACTATTACCTTAGTGCAATTCTTAAGTATATATGGCCTGGATTGTTTTACCGCTTTAAAAACTACATAATCTTGTTTATAAACAACTGGATAATTCAATTCAGCTCCCTACAGACCTGTACTCATAAATGATATGGGGTACTCATCTCCCCCATCTTCCTTTTGTGTAAGCACCGCTGCCAATGAATCATCGGATGCAAAAGTGTATAGAATAAAACCTTTTTCAAAATTTGGACTTTTGAGTGATGGTGCATGAGCAATAGATGTTTTTATCTTACTAAATGCGTTCTTTTCCACATCAGTCCATTTAAATTGTACACTTTCTTTAACCATTTGCTGCAAAGGTTTGACAATTTGAGGAAAATCTGGTACAAACATTTACACAAAATTAATTGTCCCCATGAATGATTACATACCCTTTTTGTTATGGGGTAAAGGGATCAGTTCTATGGATTTAATCCTTTCCGGGTCTATGGAGATCCCTTTCTTAGAAACAACATGACCCAGTAGCTTTCCTTCTATGACCGTAAACACACATTTCTTAGGATTTGGTGAAATACCATATTTTTGACAACGCTCGAAAATTTGTTTCAGATGGAATGCATGTTCCTCTCTATTTTTTGAAAATATTGTGACATCGTCTAGATATACCACAACAATACAGCCAATAAAACCACATAAATCTTTATCCATGGCCCTCTGGAAAGTAGCTCCAGCATTAATCAGTCCAAAGGGCATTCTCCTGTACGCAAAAGTTCCCCACTTGGTTCTGAATGTGGTTTTAAGCCTGTCCTATTCAAATACTAATAATTTTTTGTAGCCAGAGAATCCATCTAATAATGAAAACAATTCATAACCTAAAACCATCTACAGTATTTGCTCCATGGGTGGGACTGGATAGTTATCTTTATCTGACGCACGATTGAGGTTTCTGAAATCTACACAGAGCCTGATTTCTCCTGACTTTTTCCTTACTGGCACCAAATTAGAAACCCAATCCTAATGTGTGACTTTGAATATGATTTTAGCATCCAACAATTTTTTCACTTCACTTTGAATTAAAGGTTCCAGCTTCGGATGCATCTTCCTCAAAGGCTGTTGGTAAGGCTTGACTCCAGCTTTAATTGGGATGATATGTTGTATAATATTTGTGTCATAAGTTTTAAGCTCTTCATATGTCCAGGAAAACACATCTTTGTACTATTTGAACAAACTAATGAACTTAATTCTTTTTCCTGGAGAACAACACTTTCCCAAATTTACATATTTGGGTCCAGCTTTAGTGCCCAAATTTATTAGCTCAAATTGCAAGGATGAGCTATGAGTCTTGACATTCACCAGATTTTTGAACTTGTTGTTTAAGTCAAACATTGATTCCAAGGTCTTGACTCCCTTAGGAATAAAGTTCCCAAATTTTAATTCTGCTTGATGTTCTTCATCATCTATTATTGTTCCTTTAAAAGTCTCATCATTCATCAAGCATTCCAAAATTTGTTGATCATCATCAAAAACCCATAGATTTGTGATCACATCTAGAAGAAAAGGCCTGAAAAGTAATTCAATAGAGCATCTATTATTAGAAGGTACTAACCTTGCAGCTGAAGTAGCTAGTAAGTCAGCTGCTGCATTCTTTAATCTTGGAATGGACACAAAATTGAATGTATTAAAATTTATAAGCAAATCCCAAACTTCATTTTGATAGGATTTTAAATGTGGTGAAATATAGTGTATCTTATTTTGAATTTGCTTAACAACAATTTCAGAATCTCCATATACTTTCATATTTTTCACTTTCAGTTCTATTGCCTTTTAAAGTCCCTGAACTAGTGCTTCATACTCGGCTATACTGTTTGTACATTCGAATTCTAATCTACAAGAAAGAAAATATTTATTTTTTCTTGGATCAATTAGGACACAGCCATCCCCTGATCCTTCTAATGTTTTAGATCCATCAAAATAAAGGGTCCAAAAACTATCTACCTCTACTGAATTTAAATTACAAACTACATCTGAAACTAGTTCTACTATTTTAGAGTCAATCTCATCAACCTGTGAAAATCAAAGGAGATCGGGCTGAGTATCAGGTATATAGCTGGCTTCTTCAGCTTGGTAATTTCCCGGTTCCAGTTCAATGAAGTAATTTCCCAACATAGAGTTTGTTGGCTCATTCTTTCCCTCTAACTGAGTAACATTGTATTTCATTTGAGGCTCTCTTAAGACTTTTATCTGATTGGGACTTCCCTTATGGGGCAACCATAAATGTGACCAATCTGATGTGAAGTATCAATCTAGCCTTTTTGATCAGTCTAGACTCAAAACCAGTCCATAAGCATCCGGAATGTCTACTACTACAGTGTCGATGTACTGACATACCCTCGCATCTGCAGATAAGCGAATCAGAACATCTTCCATTTCCCCTATTACTTTCACAGCAGTCCTGTCTAACTGAAGAACCTGCCAAGTAGATGGTTTAGGTTGTCCATTGATTTTATTGCAGACTGAAAGTGGCATAACGTTGACTGATGCTCATGTGTCTACTAAACAGTTGTGCACATTATAGTTGAAATTCTCAAAAGTTAGGAGAAATGTTGGGGTTTTATACTTAGACTTACCTCCCACACTTGCTTCACCAATTTCTTCTTTAGTTTGGTTGTCAGTGGGAAGCTCTTCTTCTGGTACTTCAAGTGCTTTTAAAAGTTTCTCTTTTTTCTAAGGTAAATTACACATTTCAAACAATGAGATATTTGCTTTAGCTTTTTTAATGTCTTTCACAATATCATACCCCATCTCATGTTCTTTGAGATTCTTCTTGACATTATCAATCTTATCTTTAATAGGCTTCAGAGGTATGTTATTTTTCTTCGGATCTTGACTTGAAATGGTAAATTCAGGTATTTTAACAGTTGTAGTGTTCTTTTGTATCTTCTTCATATTTTCTTGAAGTTTCTTAATCTTAGGAAGTATTGACTTGTCTTCTTTTAACAAACTCTAACTCCTTGTTGTCACATTGGTTTCTGATGTTTCCTCTTTTTTCAGAGAATTCTCTTCTTCTATATCAAACATTGAGACACAGTCCCATAAAACTAAAGTATCTTCTTCTTGTTTTTCTGTAGATTGATTATCTTTTTCTTCCTCCTTACTATTTTTTGTCAGTTTGGAATCCAATAATTGATTCATTACCAATGTCATAGAGTTTATCCATTGGGGGAAATTCTTCTCAGAATGAGGCTGTTGATGAAAGGTACAAAAATTATCCATGCCTACATCAGTTAAATTCATTGCTGTAGGACTATGTGGAGGAGGTTTAGGTTGACTGTTGTCTTCCCTTTTCTTATAATAAGGCTTATATGATTTATGAGCTTCTTTTTCCTTCTCTAAATCTATCACTCTATTGGATAACTTTTGCATCATCTTCAACATCCCTTCAAAATCCTGTGACCGCTCATCCTTAGGCTTAGTCAGTAATAAAGGTTTCTTATTTCCAAAAGTATTTTCTTCTGACTGCACAGGGTAATTTTCTATACTCTCCATCTCAACCTCCACCTTCTCAGCTTCCTCGTAGGTTTTTGCTAATGTAGGTCTCATTGATCTCTTGGAAAACATGGCTAGATTAGGCCCAAGGGCTGAGGTATAGTATTCTATTAGAGCATTCTCAGATGGCTTATTTACTGCAGTAAAATTGTTTTTGAAAGCATCAAATATTTGAGTGAAATTCTGTACTTTTTATTTTCTTTCTTTCTTTAGAGCACATAACCCCTTCATTAAGGCTGCATGAGTTTTCTGAACTGCATATTTACTTCTAAACATTCTCTCAAATGTGTTCCAATCCGTGATTGAATTTGTAGGAAGTGCAAAATACCACGAGGCTGCTTTTCCTTTTAGAGTGTGGGGAAACAATATACACACTACATATTCATTCTCCCCAGCTCGTAATCCTTCTATATCCAAGTAAAAACTATATAAATGATCATCTACCAAAAATCCTTCACTTGGTTCAAAATTAGGTAACATCTTGTCAAAAGCTTGAGGCAAATAATGCAAGGGAGGTGTCAAATTTAAAGGCGACCTAGCTCTCCAAGAAGGCGGTGGAGGTGGTTGGTTTGCATTTACATTAGCCATGATTCTGAGTGGAGAATGAGGTTGTGATTGAACAAGGGTCTGAAAAGATGAATAGTAAGGCGAATCTGGATTCAATTGATTCAAAGGTTGGTCAACTTCTTGTAAGGCTGCTTCTACCAGTTCTTCAAGATCTTCTACCAACACTGAGTCTTCTAATTGAGGGCGATCTTTCTTCTGATACTCTCTTCTAGGTAAGACAGAAATGATAGGTAATCCTCCAATATTTTTCACATATTCCCTAGTGATTCTTCTTAAATCATCAACCACTTCGTTATCGATAGGATACATATACCCTTTCTCTTTATCTTCAGGAGTGGGTTTGTGAAACAAACTACTTTCAGAACTATCACCAGTGGAGTGATTTCAAGGAAGTGAGCTTCCTCGGCCAGCCATGCACTAGTGGCCCTCCTTCTAGCACCAAAAACTGTTGAGGTCTGGAAAATCGCAGGTAACAACAGTTAGGGATTCTCCCCAATAAAAATTCCCAACTAGCTCATTATTGTTTGGTATGGGGAATCCATCCGGTTTACGGTCCAGCTACCGTAGTTCAAGTAACAAATTAAAATGTTTTACCGGTTATGGCCCGATCCATCATGTATATTTTTATTCTTTTGTGTTTAAGTTATGATGTGCAAGTGCCTATCTAAAAATGCAAATGATAGAGATAATGAGGAGTGTCACAATGTGATGCGCAGGATCTTACCTCTCGTCTTACCCCTCTCGCATCTAAATCACAAACAACAAGAAACTAACTATAACTAACTAACCTATCCCTAGGGAGCAGAATTATCAGTTAACAATGAGTAATGTATTTATGTGCATGTATTAGAAAAATTACAGATAGTTGTTATTTATTTCTGAACACATGAACATTAAAAGAAATATGAACAACAAGATAGCTTATTGTTAATTGTGACCATCATTACTCATAGTGGAAATTTCACAGAATAAACTAGAGTACATTCATAACATGAACAGAAATTCAATGAGTTAGAATGATCTCACAGTTAATGGACATAAGCTGAAAATCAAATAGTTCACATTCAACTGATCCATAGCAAAGCATTTGAAACATTCCACCAAAATTTCTCCAGCAGAAACTTGTAACTCTTTATTGTAAAAGGAAATAGTTCTTGTTACAATATACTCTTAAAAATGGCCTGGGAAAGAAGTCCCTTCTACATCTAAACTCTCCTTTATTTATACACAAAAGCAAAACCTTTGGGCTGCCCCTTAATGACTTTTGGGCTTCCCCAACCTTTCAATTCCAAAATTTTGTCTGGTAGTATGTGCTCATAATTTATACAATATATTACATTTTAAAACAAAAATATTTTAAAATACTTTATCGAGAGGGGCCCACTTGGTCGTTGGTGAACTTTTTCCATGCCTGGGCCTTCGCTGCTATACCTTCAAATCCGGAGGGTTCAAGAAAACAGATATTTATCTCATATTTGGCTGCCTGGTTCCTTACCCCTTCTATTCTTGCAGGACTAAGGCGCGGCTGATCCTCCAGGAGGTGTATACTTACAACTGCATGTGCCACTCCATTCTTTAAAATCCGTTCATTTAGATCCTTTAATTTTTGGATCTCTTGCTTGTCTTCTTGGTATCCATTCTGTAGATGATCTATAAACAATTATGCTTTAGTATTGCGTCCAATCTCCTCTCTGCTGAAATCTGTCATCTATTGTATGTAGCAAGCACCCTCCTGTAGTATTCGGCACATGCTCCCCTCATTTTCTTTACAGTTTTCTTGAATTATTCTTCAACATTGATTGCAAACTCCAATAAATCATATTCTTGCTTTAAACTTTGCTGGTATTTAACTGGTAGCTCCACAGGAGATTCATCATTTGTTTCTATCCACACTATTCTTCCCGTTAGAATCTCCAGAATCTCTTGAGATCTATCCAAAAAATAGGACATAGTATCCAAATTTTCTTCTAATTTTCTATCTATTTGTAAAATCTTACATCTTTCTTCCTCAATGCACATTTGCAAATGGTGGATCTTCCTTCTTCGAGTTAGAACATGTTCTTTTTGTTATAATTTTAACATTAAGCTAGCATTATTAGGATATTTTAACTGAGAGAATAACAAGCACAACAATCAAACACAAGAGACAATGAACATAGTGTTTTTCCTCGGGGAAACCATAAATGGAGAAAGCCCTGCAACTTCCTCAGAGATAGAATCAGCACCAAATAGAAAAGCCCAAAACGGTAAGATGATCTCCCAACAGCAGTAACCTTCTTTCTATCTAGCCCCAGTGTCTTCTCCTTCCTCAACTATGCACTACACTTGAGTGTGTATAATATGTGTGTTAAATAGAGAGGTCACCTCTCTATTTATACTGATTCCCGACATGACTAAAACCCTACTAGATCTGACTTCACTAGGTGAGTCTAATAACCCTAGTGCCTCGGAACTGTGGGGACTTTAACCCTTAGTCAATAGGAGGGTTACCCACAATGAATTGACATGACTTGTTTACATTATAGATCCTCCCGATCAAAACATTGAGGCATGGCATCATGACTCAATTACATTACAGACACATCCCAGAATAAACATTGGGGTACAAGACATAAGATACAGAGATGAATACATTCTAAAGTTACAAATACATAAACACTCCCTCTTAACTAGGAAGGTATTATTTCGACACAATTTTTAGCACTGGTATTATTCTCTGTATCGACTGAGTTATCTCATTATCTTTATCTTCAAGTCTTCTTCGTCTTCGAGTCTTCAAGTCATCTTCTACTTCAAGTCTTCTTCATCACGGGATCTGCATCATCACGACTACTGGATCATCACTTCTAGATCATCATCAGATCTAGATCTTCACTTGATCTTGATAGTCATCAAGTCTGGATCATCATCACATCTGGATCGTCACTTGATCTGGATCGTCATCAAGTCTGGATCATCATCACATCTGGATCGTCACTTGATCTGTATCATCATCAAGTCTAGATCATCATCACATCTAGATTGTCACTTGATCTGGATCATCATCAAGTCTGGATCATCATCTCATGTTATCTCAGAATGGTGCTATCTCAATTCTTCTCGTCACAGGAAGTTCTACAGAGTCAATTATGTAGGCCCACCCTTCATGTAGGTCTTCATCAGCACTTATATTTGACACTTAAGTCAGAATGGCATGCCCAACTCTTACATCTAACCTCATCTTGTCAGAAAGGCATGCCCAACGTTCACATCTGACCTCATCTTGTCAGAAAGGCCCAGCACTCACATCTGACCATGTGTAAACACATCGTGCCAGAATGGATTGACACTTATATCCAACCATGTGCAAGCACATCACATTGGAAAGGCTCTGCACTTACATCTGACCCCATCTTGTCAGAAAGGCACAGCACTCACATCTGACCATGTGTAAATGCATCGTGCCAGAATGGCTCAGCACTTATATCCGACCTCATCCTGTTAGAAAGGCTCTGCACTTACATTCGACCATGTGTAAACACATCGCATCGAAAGGGCATGAACTCACATATGATCATGTAGTAACTAATCCTACAGTCCTATCAGAATGGCCCCCAGTCCCAAACTGAGCTACCTGGTAACTGACCAGGTGCCTCCATTCTCCGAGAGAATGGAATATGCCCTTACATCTAACCTACTCGTCAGAATGGCCAACACTCACACCTGACATGGGAGGAACCTAATCTTTTAACCATGATAGAATGGTTCATCCCTTACATCTGATCAAGTGGGAACACATCCCTCTATCACATCAGAATGGCTCTCAGTCCTAGACTGAGTTTTCCTGGTAACTGACCAGGAACCTCCATTCCAAGAATGGCAATAGCCCTTATATCTGATCATGTAGGAACCAGTCCTACAGTCATATCAGAATGGCTCATCACTCATATCTGACATGGAAGGAACCTAAATCCTCTCACCATGATAGAATGGCTTAGCCCTTACATCTAACCATGGAAGGAACTTAATCCTCTCCCATGTCAGAATGGCTCACGGACTCATCAGTTTCCTTAGGAGGGAACCTCGATCTGGAGAACACCAAGCTTCTCCCTGAAGTACTCAAACTTCACCCTAGCCAATGGATTCATCAACACATCAGTTATCTAATAATCTGTCACAACATACTAGATTTTCATTTCTCCCCTCTGCACCATATCCCTGATATAGTTATACTTGATCTCGATATGCTTCGACTTGTCATGGAATACTGGGTTTTTCGACAACTTCACACAACTCTATTTGTCACAATATATACAAGTAGCATCCAACTGGAGATCAATTAAATCAGACAGTAGCTTCCTTAGCCATACTACCTCACAACTAGCTGAACAAGCTGCAAAATACTCTGCTTCAGCTGTACTCAGTGCCACACAGGATTGCTTCCTACTAAACCAAGATATTACACCTAATTCCATACTAAAGAAACACCCTGAAGTGCTCTTCCTATAGATGGCATTTCCTGCCCAATCTGAATCAACATAACCCTCCAGGTTAATCTTCTGATTCGACTCATACTTGATCCCATAATCAACTGTACCCCTCAGGTACCTTAGAATATGCTTTGCAGCAATCAAGTGAATATTTCTTGGATCTGTCAAGAACTGGCTCAATGTGTTCACAGCAAAGCAAATGCATGGTCTTGTGTTTGTCAGGTACATCAAGGACCCAATCATCTGACAATACATCATAGCAACAATTGACTCTGATGAAGCATCGCTCAATAGCTTCAGGTTCGATGCCATAGGTGTGCCCATGGCTTTGCAGTCCATCATCCCAAACCTCTTCAGGATCTCTACTACATACTTCCCTTGTCCAAGGAAGATTCCTTCTGCACTCTGCCACACCTCCATGCCTAGAAAATAATGCAGCATACCCAAGTCCTTCATTTCAAATTCAGTAGCAAGCTTTCTCTTCGTATCAGCAATCAACCCATCTATACCTGTTACAAATAGATCATCTACATATAGTAGAAGCATCGCTGGATTTCCATCTTCAACCTTGTAGTAAAGGTTAGAATTTGCTTTACTCTTGGTAAAGCCCAAACTAGATAGAAAGCTTTCAATTCTATCGTACCATGTCCTGGGTGCTTGTTTCAAACCGTACAGGGATTTCTTCAATCTGCACACATGAGACTCCATGTCATGTGTCTCAAAACTGAGTGGTTGTTCTACATACACTTCCTCTTCCACTACATCATTCAAGAAGGCAGTCTTGACATCCATTTGGTGTATATTCCATTTCATCAGTGCAACCAGAGCATGTACTGATCTGATGGAAGTGTATCTGGCTACAGGTGCAAAGGTTTCTTCATAATCTATTCCTTTCTTTTGTGAGAAACCACGAGCCACAAATATTGCCTTATATTTTTCAATGCTACCATCTACAGCATGCTTGATCTTGTAGATCCATTTGGAAGTTACAACTGACTTCCCTTCTGGTCTTGGGACAACATCCCAAACATCATTCTTCATGATAAATTGATACTCTTTGATCATAGCATCCTTCCATTGTTTCCGTTCTGCCACTTCTTCATAACTGGAAGGTTATTTATCGATGAAATCACATAGTAATGCTACATACCCATAGCAAGGTCTGGTCCTCTTTCTTTCTATGTGATTCTCTTCTGGAGCCCCATATCTTTCCACACCTTGGATAATTTCACGTACCCAAGCAGGTTTCCTCTTATGAGGATTCTTCTCCAGAGGTGGATCTACAGGTCTTTATGGTTCTTCAAATTCTCGATCTTCTTCTTGAGTTTCTTCATTCATGGTTGTATCATGAATTATGGGTGCTTTTGATTCTTCAGGTTCTTCAGTAGGTCTCTTTCTGGATTTTTTGTAAGCTGTGTCTTCATCAAATGTTACATCCCTGTTGATGTCAATCTTCTTGTATCCTGGGAAATATATTATGTAAGCCTTTGAGCTTTCAGAGTATCCCACAAATATACCATTCTTTCCTGAAGGATCTAATTTTCTTCTCTTTTCTTTTGGAATGTGTCTGTACATAGGACAACTGAATATTCTGTGATGGATGAATTCTTGTTTCTTGCCAGAGAAGACTTCTTCAGGAGTCTTGTTCTCGAGTACTCTATGTGGAGTATGGTTCTGTACATACACCACTGTTCTGGCAGCTTCCTCCCAAAGATGCATAGGAAGATCTTGATCATGAAGCATTGCTCTTGCAGCTTCCATGATAGTTCTATTCTTCCTTTCTGCAATCCCATTCTATTGTGGATTATAAGGAGTGGAAATATCCCTCTTAATCCCTGATTCTTTACATAGCTCTTTGAATTCACTCAAAGTGAATTCTCTGCCATTATCTGATCGAAAGGTCTTTATCTTCTTTTCAGTGTGATTTTCTATCAAGGCTTTGAACTCCTTGAACTTGCTGAATACTTCATCTTTGTTCTTCATGAAGTAGATCCATGTCTTCCTAGAAAAGTCATTAATAAAGAAACATAGTATACATACCTTCTTAGTGAGCTTAATGACATAGGACTGCATACATCAGAGTGGATGATTTCCAAGATTCCTTTTTCTTTACTTTCGCTACTTGGAAATGTCTTCTCTGTGTTCTTTCCTTTCGCACATCCTTTGCAGACCCCATCATGTCTTGCTTGTATTTTTGGAAGACCTTCAACAACTTTGCTTGCAAGAGGTAGTGCTCTGTAATGCACATGTGCAAGCCTTCTATTCCAAATTTTATTTGGCTCTACTGTGTCATGGACTAAGGATTGTTCTGGATGGCCCTTCAATTTGTACAAACCTCCTTCTTGTTCTGCAATCACTATTTCATCATCAAGATTCTTTTCTTTTGTCCACATTATGACTTGACCATCTATGAATGCAACCCTCATTCCTTTTGCATCTAATGCAGATATGGAGAGAAGGTTCTTCTTGAGTCCTGGTACAAATAATACTTCCTTCATTGTCATAGAATTTCTAGAGTCTAGCTTATAGGAGGATTCCCCACTACCTTTTATTAGATACTGGTAGTCATCTCCTAGTTTCACCTTGTGAGGTGATTCATGTTCTGAAAGTTTCACAAAGGATTCCTTGAATCCAGTCATATGTTTGGAAGCCCCACTATCTATAAGCCAATAATTGCTTCCATGAGTAATGTTTACCGTGAGAGAGGAGATCAAAACATATTCTTCCTTGCTTGAAGATCTTCACTTCCATATCTGGTTCTCTTTGATGAAGGCTCATCATCCTCTGCAGCATGAGCATGATGCCTTTTCTTGTTTCCCTTTTTCTTGTGAGTGCTACTTTTGTTCTTAGGAAAATCTCTAGAAAAGTGTCCTCTTTCATCACATGTATAGCAAATGAACTTAGAATTATCTATAGGCTTTCTAGAGTTACTTGTTTGATTAGATTACTTACTTCTATGATGGCTGGATCTAGGTTTCTTGGATTTTACTGTGAGAGTTTGATCTTCATTTCCCATCTTCTCTTCTCGAGCTACTATCCGAGCTTCTTGAGAACATTCTTCCCACAGTCTGCTGAACTTGACTAGCTTCTTCCTGGCACAGATCCCTTGAATGAAGGAGTCCCATGTCCTAGGGAGACCATTCAAGGTGGTCATCACAATCTCTACATTCTCCACTTCTCCATCTACTGCTTCCAATTGTTCCTTGATCTAAGTAACCCTTGTGAAGTAAGATCAGATGGTCTCTGCATTCTAAATCTTCAAATTCTTCAGTTAGTTCCTCAAAGTCATCTTCCAGTTTATGTTCTTCCCTTCAAACAATTAGGGTAGGGCATCAAACATAGCTTTAGGTGTCTTGAGGGAGGACACCTGTGGTATAAGGTGATCCTTGATAGAATTAGCAATGATCCTCTTTGCCATAACCAACTTCTTCTTATGTAAGGCCTTAGCCTCATCTCCCTTTAGAACTGGAACCTCCTCATTGATGTAGGAGTCCAACTCATTCTCTTCTAGGACCAGGGAGATCCTATACTTCCAGGATCGAAAGTTATCAGCTCCCTCAATATTTTCATCAAGCTTGGTATGATGAGACATCTTAATTAAGAACCTCAAATGGAAATACAAAAGATTTAGATCTTACTAGATCAAGATGTCGGATCTGGATTTGGAGCTGAAATCCTGCAGTACTGGTTCAGGAGCAGATTAGGGTTTTGCTTTACCGGAGTTCTGTCCAACCAAATGATTTGAAATTGATCCCTAAATTTGATTTTGGGGAGGAGATCAATCTAGGCCTCAGCTCATTGAAAAATTCCTCTTTTGTGAAAAGCCCTAATTTCCTGCAGTAGTGTCGGGTCCAAAACTGAAAAACCTCAGAATTGGATTCTGCTTCAACAGAAAGATGTGCCCTAGGGAGGAGAGTTATTCCACCCTTCTTTTGCTGAAAATCTATGGAGGAATATCCACAAAGTAGGAAGCCCTAGAGATAGAATCAACACCAAATAGAAAAGCTCAAAATAGTAAAATGATCTCCTGACAATAGTAACCTTCTTTCTATCTAGCCCCAGTGTCTTCTCCTTCTTCAACTATGCGCTGCACTTGAGTGTGTATAATATGTGTGTTAAACAGAGAGGTCACCTCTCTATTTACACTGATTCCCTGCATGAATAAAACCCTACTAGGGCCGACTTCACTAGGTGAGTCTAATAACCCTAGTGCCCTGGAACTGCAGGGACTTTAACCCTTAGTCAATAGGAGGGTTACCCACAATGACTTGACATGACTTGTTTACATTATAGATCCTCTCGATCAAAAAATCAGGGCATGACATCATGACTCAATTACATTATAGACACATCCTAGAATAAACATCAGGGTACAAGAAATAAGATACATAGATGAATACATTCCAAAGTTACAAATACATCAACACTTTTAAAGGTTGGAAGTCTGTCTTCTGTTCTATAGCATCATTCAGTGATGCTTTCAATGAAGTATATTGTTCTTTCAAGGCTACCACCTGTATTTGATATTGCTTTTCTCTTTCTTCTATGGCGGCCTTCTTTGTTTCCAACTCAACAATTCTACTTTGTAATTGATCCTTCTCTACACTCAGAGTTTCATAGGACACCTGAATGTCATCTTTCTCAGTTTTCAACACTTGATGCTCTAGCTGTAGACTTTGTAATTCCGCTAAGTTGTTCTGAGCATCTTTTTCCATTTTCTCTATAGAGACTTCTAAAGATACCTTATTTTCCTGCAGAGTCTGGAGTTCTGTCTTTGAAGTCCTCACTTTATTCTTCATGTCCTCATATTTCCTTTATAGTTTATGACCTTCATCCCTCTCCTTCTTCAATGTTTATTTTAATTGTGTTGCGTTATTTCTTGATCGCTCCAAATCTATCATCAGCATGTCTACATTATATTCAGTAGCTTGGGTTAATGCCACCCCAGCTCTTGTTATCAATCTTGGATCTGCATCTGTTCCATACACCAAGGTCTTATCAGTTATCATCTTTCCAGATTGTCCTCCAGTTTCAACCTTTTTCTCAGTTCTTTTAACAATCCTTTTCTTCTCCTTGTCATAGAAAATAGCACTGAAGTCATGCACTTCCTCCCCTTCTTTAGGCATGAAAGGTATCAAATTCATTCCAGAAAATGAATCTTGCCCTATTGTGCTGCCAAAAGATGTAGCAGGCTCCTGGGGATCAGGATTAGATTGTTCATGTCATTGATCTGTGTGGTAGTATCCCCCTTATGTATCTATCTGCTTAGTATTATGTTGGTCTTTTCGAGATCCTGTTAATCTCATACATTCACTTTCTTCTTGTATTTTCTTCATCTATGCTTCTTCATTTCTCTTTCTCTCCTCCTCTTCGTTATTTGCTGCTCACTCTGTAGCTCTCTTTGTTTCTTCTTCTTCATTCTTTAGCAAACTCTCTGCCTCCTGTGCTATCCTTCTAGCATCTTCTTCCCTCTTTTTGGCCTCTTCTTCTTCCACTGTCTTCGTCTTCTATGCAGTTTTTCCCTTTCAGCCCATAGTGACTATTTCTTGTTTAAATCTCTTTTTTAGGGCGGTCATGTTCTTTGCACTACTGAATGTTTCCTTGTCCTTGTCCCAAAAGTTGGTATATTCAAAATGAATGCTTGCCTCCTTGCAGTGATCTACCACCTTATTTCGGGAGACATTCCTATGAAATTTCATTTCACCAAAATGGAAATGCTCCAGCTCCTGAACAAACTCTGCAGTCTGTTTTACCTTTGAAAACTTATAACTTTCAAGCTAGAAAGGTATTGTGGGATAGGCTTCCTTCTTATGTCTGAACAGGAAACTTACCACACCATCAATGTATACCTGCCTAGCTGCCTCTTTGTGTAGCACATAGTCAGTGGCATACTTAGGGAGTAGAGAAGGTGCTCTGGAACCCCCATACATTCTTATGTACAATCTTCCTCAGTTAAATAATAATCTCCATATTCCTTGATGACCTTGAATGCTTCTTCGGACATGCAGTTGCATTCAGTCAGGAAAATTAGGGTGTACAAAGGCATGATGAAGTGTTCACATATTTCTCTGTAGTAGCTATAGTATTTGTGGTCCCAAAAAAATTTATAAGCTGTGTATACTGGGGTCCTATCCCTATCCCAATTACACCTCAAGGCTGGAAAAGACTGGGTACACAGTATATAGGTAACTAGGATACAGCTCATGTAGAATTCTAATTTCTTCTGTGACACCCCTCCCAGGGTAGAGGATACACATGCTGAGAGGCTATTAGACACTATGTTTGACCATTTAAATATGGTTCCTTGAGAGGCCACATAGAAAATAATTGGTATCCATCCTATTTTGAATCTTTTTCCGCGAGCTCTACCAAAAATCCTATTCAGCATTAGTGCAATAAATCTATAGGGAGTCTGAAGAGTGGATGTATCATATTCTCCTGAAGGCCTGGTTCGAAAGTTCTTCCCTGGTATCATCATTCTTTTAACTATTTCTACTAGGTCCATAGCTGTCTCTTTCAACCAGCTTTCTGTCAAGTAAATCTGAGCAGGAGGCAGATGATATGCCATAGAGACATATGCAGGACAATATGCAGCATATCCCTGCTTAGCAGTATTTTCAAGGATCATCGTAGTTGCATCTGCCCTAGGCAGAATCCAACCGATCACCTCTGAGCACGGGAACAACTCAGGTATTGTGGCTACTTTCATAAGAGCCGATTTCGCGACGTTTGCATAAATGGTTATCTCTTTGAATCCTGCATCAGGTACGTTTTAATTTGCAATCATCCTATATATCTCTCCCCATTTATAATCCGGTTCGACCCCAGTGGTAGCTTTGGTATCTTCATATATGTATTCAAGCCTGGTGTTGATCTCAACCTCTGGTTCTCCTTCAACAACTGGATCCTTCTTCTTTTGTCTTTTAGACATATATCCTTTGCAACAATCACCCTATCATAAACATAGCATGTTCTTATACCATTTAGCTTTTATCAAGTGAAACAACAATAACAAAAAACTGTATCAATCTATTTACCTCTTCCATATACATTCTAAAAATGAAATATACAAGTATTATGACAAGCCAAAAAATAAAATCTTGCGGGTTGTGTCTTAAAATACTCTAAGTCCATTGTCTGTAACTAAAATCACAACCCAGATAGAAAAGACTCCTCATCTTAGTCTGGTTCGCATCTGAACTAACTCAAACTCCTCCAATAAAAGCATGAACCACATTGTCGCTACTGCTAATCCTCAAAACGCTAGACCGTATACTATGCTCCTCATCGTGGAAAACCCTAACTAGACTAAAACATTGAAAACCTCCACTGTCCCACGAAAATAGGGTAAAAACATACAAAAATTTAAAGCCCCCCCCAGATGGCCATGAACAACCAAAGAATGGGTGGTGTAGACAATGTAACGCTTGTATACACCGACCCCTTAATATTTCAAATAGGAGTAAAGCATACATAACGGCTCAAACAGTCACGCAGGATCAAACCCCCCCCCTTCCCAAAAAAAATGTCACAACTCGCTATTTTACCCTAAAATTTATGCACGTATACAATGGAGATAAACATTCTTTATACGAACAAACCATCCCACGGAAAAACCTAATCAGGGAAAACCTAAGCAGGGAAAACCACGGTTTCAATCAACCATTACAAATCAAACAACAAGGTAGTGGATTGCCTACCTGGAAAAATGCAGTGCAGTTGACGGGATGACCGAAAACCTCCATGGTAGCACGCTAACGAGTGGAATTCAGACAGCTGGGCATGTAAATCGCTACAAATGATAAGGCTTGGAGAAATCTTCAAGTTCGAATATGGATAATAATAAAATAATGCTCCCATTCTATATATATCTAAACCTTTGGTGGGAAAAGTCAGCGGGAAAACCCCATCGACAGTTGAAAACTCTAATCGTCAGAAGGATAGTTTGATCGACAGCCGCAATGGTGGACTCACAATCAACTACGGTTCTGCGACAAAATTTTAAGTTTGTCAGAGATTGGAAGTTCTAACTGCTAAAGGTCGAAACTTTAAGCCTGAATGTTTCTGCAATGTCGGCGATGCCAAGCACTATCATTGCCATGGTTGTGTATTAGAGATCGGAAACGTTAACCACTACAACATTGACGATCAAAAAAACTATCCTTTGAGCCTCTCATCAATTTCCTTCCGAAACGTTGGCGGCGTAGAGGAAAATTCTTTCGATCCAATATCGTAAATTGTTTCAATAGCAATAAAAACCAAGTAAAAAAAAAGGTTTGAGAAATAAAACAAAAGGGATATAAAAACATGGATTGGCGAGAAACAGAACTATCCATCGGTACAATCATTGTTTTCCTTCCGAAACGTCAGCGGCGTAGAGGACTAATGCCTTGGCTTATTCTTGAACAGAATCCCGACAGTGATAAAAGGGTCATCCTAAAATAAAAAAATGTTAATCTCTAAAAAATAAAACAATGGATTCCACAGTTTTCCCCTGCATCAACTGGACAAACGATAGTGCTAGATCATTCAAATCCCAAAACAAAGGAAAAATAGTTGACCATACTTTTGACTTCAAAAGATCAAAATTTATGGCAGAGGAATGCCAGATTTAAGGAAACGAACAATCCTAGGCTAGATAAAACTAAAGGGAGGGTCCAAAATTTTCAAAAATTTGGGAAAAAAGGTTGCAGCTGCAATAGGACCCTTCTTGAAAACTTAGAAACAAGTTGAAGATATGGACCCTTCTCAGAAAGGAGAAATGGGTTGAATATATGAACCCTTCTTGAAAAGGATAAATAGGTCGAAGATATGGACCCTTCTCAGAAAGGAGAAACAAGTCGAAGATATGGATACTTCTCAGAAAGGATAAATAGGTCAAAGATATGGACCCTTCTTGGAAAGGAGAAATAGGTCGAAGATACAAACTCTCTTAGAAAAGAAAGAACAAGTCAAATATATGGACCTTCTTCGAAAAGGTGGAACAAGTCGAAGATATGGACTCTCCTCGGAAAGGAAGAATAGGTTGAAGACATGAACCATCATCAGACAAAGGGGGAGAATGTTGATAATATGGATCCTCCCAAAAAATGGGGAGTGATGATGAGACTGACATCAATGATGGGATGAAAATGATGCTCTAGCATGAAAGAGACCAAGTGTGCCTAAAGATTCTTACAAGGTATGACATTCACTTGTGGACAATAGTGTCCTCTCTTGAGGATGGCAAGTATAACACTCTATTCATGAGAGTGGTCCTTACTAGCTAAGTATGGCCCTACAAATATTACTCTCGAATGGAGAGTACCCACGTTCACTTGTGGACAATAGTATCCTCTCTTGAGGATGGCAGGTATAACACTCTTCTCATGAGAGTGGTCCTTACTAGATAGGGATGGCCATGCAGATGTTACTCTCACATGGAGAGTACCCACATTCAGTTGTGGATGCCATAGTATAACATTCACTTGAGAATGGTCCTATCCTTCATGCTGAGGATTTCCAATGATGAGTCCTCATGGACTATAGGGTTGATACTTAGGTACGGTCAATATTTGATTTGTAGACATTACTCTCACATGGAGAGTACCCACATTCATTTGTGGATACGGTAGAATAACACCCGATCAGGAGTGGTCATAACCTTAGTTGTATGGATTCTCTATGATGAGTCCTCACAGATGATAGGACTGACATTTTGTATGCAATTGAGATGTGCTCTGTAGACAATACTCTTGTATGGAGAGTATTCCTACATTCATATGTAAATGCCATAGAATAACATTCACTTGGGGAGTGGTCCTAACCTGTGTGGTATGGATGCTCTAAGACGAGTCCTCATGGACATAGTAGTATAACACTCACTTAGGAGTGTTCCTAGCTTGTGTGGTATGGATGTTCTATAATGAGGGCCGACATTTTGAATGTGGTCGAGATCTACTCTGCAGAAAATACTCTTACATGGTAGAGTATACCCACACTTGAGTGTGGATACCGTAGTATAACACTCACTTGGGAGTGGTCCTAACCTCATTGGTATGGATGGTATATGTTGGGTCCTCACAAACAATAGGGCCATCACTGTGTGCAGTCGAGATATACATTTATTTGTAGATAATTCAGCTTATCGATATCATGGATCATGATGATGGAGGATAGTATCGTCCTTGGACTTATGTATTAAAGTGATAGGGATTGATCATCTCGCAAATAGATCATGTGTAATGTAAGTAGCGTGGTGACAAAGGATCAAGTAGATTGAAGTACAACAGTGAAGGGTCAAGTAGATCGAAGTGCGTTTGCAAAGGATCGAAAGGGTCAAAGTGTTGCTACAAAAGGATCAAAAGGATCAAAGTGTTGTTGCAAAGGATCGAAAGGATCATAGTGTTTCTGTAAAGGATCAGAAGATTGAAGTGTTGTTGCAAAGGATTAGAAAATCAAAGTGTTGTTACAAAGGATCAGAATATCGAAATGCTACTGCAAAGGATCAGAAGATCAAAGTGTTGTTGTAAAGGATCAGAAGATCGAATTTCTACTGCAAAGGATCAAAAGATCGAATTGATACTGCAAAGGATAAAAGGATCAAATTACTACTGCAAAGGATCAGAAGTTCGAAGTGCTTCTACGAAGGATCAAAATTTTGAAGCATTGTTGCAAAAGGATCAAATGATCGTGTGATGCAGAAGGTGAAGACATTGAAGAGTAACTGTTCCAGTTATTGATGAATGTTGAAAACTTCCTATGACGTATAGATGTATAACCTTGATGATGTTGCAGATATTGTCTCTATGTTCTCCTATAGTCTATGATGATGTTGTCAGTAGAATAACCTTCTCATTAAGGGGGAGTGTTGAAAATTGTAACTTCAAAGGATATTCTAAATGTATTTTACTGATGTAACCCAAGGGATGTGTTATTATTCCTCTGGCGGGGTGTTACTTTTGTATTTGGTCATGATAGAGTCATGAGGTAAATCCTCCATTGTAAGTCAGGTCACTAGTACACTAATGAATATAATAATATTGTTTTGATTCTTCCTAACTAAAGTCGATGCACTTAGTTAAGTGGGGTCAACTTGTTATGTTAAAAGTCAAGTGACGAAAAAATTATAAATAAAGGATATGTGTTCCTCATTTGAACACACACTCACTTGTACACAATGCATAGGAGAGAGAGAGATATATCTGCAAAAGGGAAGAACACCTGTCTGGGGTCTTGTCTTATACTTTTGATACATCTTATACATAGTAGGTTTTGCTGGGTTTTCTTCCCCATGAGGGTTTCATAGGATAAATCTTTGTGTTCTTTTGTGTGGATTTGCTTGTCTATCTTTCAGTGATATTTTGGTTATGGTTATGTTGTAATGATGCTAAATGTTATAAGATCTAATATAACCATTAAAAACTTAACATAAACTTACATGATGGCCCAAGTATTCACATGGGAGATGACACTCAAATTCAAGTTGAAGGGAAGGGTGCAACAAAAATAAAGCATGGAATGTTAAAAAATGTCCTTTATAAGCCCTCTTTAGCATCAAATTTTTTGTATGTATATCAGATGACTCATACAGGCTCACCAAAGTGAGTCGTATTTGATCCTGATTTAGTGGAGATCTCAGATATCTCTATTGGGAAGATGATAGTGAAAGTTAGTTCAAACAATGCCTCTAAGGCATATGAGTTCTCACATTTTTTTCCATACTCATACCCAATGCAATCTCAACAATCATTTAAAGGGGAAGGTAAATTCATTCTACCTAAACCTTTTGCATATGATGATCCAGAATTCAAAATTGAGGACTAATTTGGATCAGTGTTCGGAATTGAGGATTAAAAATGTAGAAAAAATGCAAGTCAGATCAATCAAATCAAATAGTAGCTTTCAAAATAAACATACTACCTCACAAATAGCATAGAAAGTGGAAACATATCTTGCCTCGGCTGTACTTAGCACCATGTAGGACTTCATCCTTCCAAACCAGTAGCCCATACTGGATCTCAAACTGAATAAGAAACCAAAATTGCTCTTCTTCTTAGTGGTGCTACCAATCTGAATCAACATAACCATGCAGGTTAGTCTTCTGATTCGTATCATACTTGATCCCATACTCATGTCTAACCTTCAGGTACCTCCCTACATGCTTTGCAACAAAGTGAGAATGTCTGAGATCCGTCAGGAATTGGCTCAGGTCGTTCCTGGAAAAGCATGTGGTTGGTCTTGTATTCGTCAGGAAAATCATTGAACAAATCATATGATGATACATCATGGCATCAACCATATCTGATTAAGAATCACTTAATAGCTTAAGGTTTGATTCCATAGGTGTGGCGATGGCCTTGCAGTCCATCATCCCAAACCTCTTTAGGATCTGCACTGCATACTTCCCTTATCCAAGGGAGATTCCATTCACACTTTGCCACACCTCCATGCCTAGAAAGTAGTGCATCATACCCAAGTCCTTCACCTCAAAATCAGCAACAATTCTCCTTCTTGCATATTGAATGAGGTCCTCTTTTCCTATAAGGAACAATTCATCGACATATAATAGGAGCATCACTGGTCTTCTTCCTTCAACCTTGAAGAAAAGTTTGGAATCTGCTTTAATCTCAGTAAATATTAGGGCCATTAGTAAGTTGTCCATCTTGTCATACCATGTCAAATGTGAGGATATTTTGCAATCACTCCCTTTAAAATGGATCATCATTCTCCATCTTCCTTTTGTACTCTATGTATTGAAACATTCTGTACTGGAGTTGTAAGTAGATTCCTCTACTACTAATATTATATGTATACATCTAGAGTCATTGGATACCAAGATCCTCTATCTTGAGTTTTTTTTGAAAATTTATTCTCGTACCCATCTATGAGCTTGTCATCCTCTATAGGATTTCATCTTCAACCTTGTAGAAAAGGTTAATATGTTCATCACTCTAGGTGGTCTTCAATCTCCTCATGTATGTGTTATCCTGTGTGTGCCTTCTGATCTCGTACAAGGCCTTCTTTAATTTGAACACATGAGTCTAGGTATCATGTGTCTCAACTCCCAGTGGCTTCTCTACATACACTTCCTCCTTGATTACACCATTCAAGAATGTTGTCTTGATGTCAGCTGGTGTATCTCCCATCTCATACCTACACATATGGATCTATTGAAGTGTACCTCACAACTAGTGCAAATGTCTCCTTGTAGTCTCTGCATTCTTTCTGTGAGAATATTCATGCTACGAATCTTGCCTTGTGTCCCACGATGATGCCATCTACTTCATGCTAGATCTTGTATATCAATATGGAAGACATTACGGAATTCCATTTAGGTATCATAACCACATGCTAGACATCATTCTTCTTGATCAACTGGTACTCTTTGATCACAGTCTCCTTCCATTTATTCTTGGTTACTTCTTCATAGCTGGAAGGCTCTACATTAATGATGTCGCTCAACAATGTCACATAATTGGAGTGTGTCTGAGGCCTCTTGAAGTCTCGTTATACTATTCTTAATTTTGGATTATTTCTCATTCCTAAGTTGGTCTTCATATCTCGAGGTGGATCTACCATTCTCTTTATATTCTTTTGAAGCTCTTTCTTTCGCTATGATGTCTTTGACCTGGGAAGCTTCAGGTTTGTCTCCTGAACTATCGTTACTTGTTCTTTGGAATGATATAAAAGTCAAGTTCAGTTGCATGATTAAAACATATCATAATTTCCAAAATATATTAATAGTGACAAATATATGTCACATAGCCAATGCTACAACATTCATCCATATCATGTATACATACAATATCTTCTAGATGCATTCTACCTAATATTATTAGGAATGTTTACTACTCCTAATATGCCAGCAAAGAAGTTTCAATCTAGATAAGTAGTAATGGAATGTTGTACAACATCATTGACTTCTTACCCATCATGTGTAATTTAGTAGTATAAATGCAGATACTCAAACATGCATAACACATCAACTGAATATAAACAAATGCATAACCAAACAATATCATGAAATGACAATTGAATGCTTATATTTTTTTTTTGTGTGGGTAGAATCCTTCTTGAGCCTTCACTTCATCATCTTCTTCATTCATAACAACATCATTTCTTGTCCAAATGCTAAGATGGATAAGAGGTTCTTCAAGTATTGATTCCTTTGTATTCCTCATCACTTGAGGGATATTCTTTGAATCGTGAGAGCTTGATCTTCAGTTGCTCCCATATTCTCTTCTATTATTATGAGTCAAGATTCTTCTTGTGTGCACTCTTCCCAAAGTCTGCTGAAGGTAATCACTTCCTTCTGGCACACATTCCTTGAATGAATGAATCCCTTGATCTTGGGAGGTCATTCAAGGTGGTCATAAAAATATATTATTATTCTTTGATTTCTTCGTCATCGCGTCAAGCACTTCCTTTTGGTGTCTTCAAGAATGACACATGAGGGATGAAATGATATTTAATATAATTTGCAATGATTCTCCTGGCTCTAGCCTTAGCCTCATCTCCCTCTGTCTCTTAGAACTTCCTTACTGAAATACCGATCCAAGTCAATTTCTTCAAGGATCACGGAGGTCCTATACTTCCATACTCGGAAGTTTTCATCTTCACCAATCTTTTCATCAATATGGTGTGATTAGTAATTTTGAAATGAGAACCTCAAATGGAAATAGCAAAAATTTAGATCTTACTGATTTGAGGTGTCTGCCCTAGTTCTAGAGTTGGCTGATCAAGGGTTTGTGAGAGAAGCCATAATTTAAAAAAATTGAAATTTCAAACTTTTGATTAGATAGAAAGATGGGCCTCTTCAAGACAAGTTGTCCAAAGTTCTCCTTTTCTAAAAATAGTGGAGGGAAGCTCTCGGAACAAGAAGCCCTAGTTTTCCAATTTCTTCTACAGAAACGACTGATATTGATTCTAATGTATCTCAAAATATTCAAATCCTTAAAGGATGAAACTTATCATGTGATATAATGATAAGTATTATTTAAAACCCCACAGGTTAGAGAAGAAATGGATTCTCCAAGTGGTACTTATGTTGAGTTTTTGAAGGTGACTATTTTGTGGACTGTTCAGCATAGCAAACTTGTACAGACTGCCACATGTCACTGTTTCACATTTTGTGTCTGAAAAACGTACCATGGAAACTAAAGTTGATGACCTAACTTAAAAATATAGCAAAATTTATTTTGGACCTTCCTATCTCAAGATATAGAAAATCTCCATAGGTCACATGTTTATGACTGTATTCTAGAGGAGGTTGGAACCTTGATTTGGAGGAACCATATATCCTGAAGTATAGGGAATTCGAGACTGAAAATTTTACACAGTGTACAACACAAATTTATTTTCGGCCTCTAAACTTTTCAGATTCTGATCCTTCTCCAATATCATGTGATAACTAATGTTCTAGAATCATTAATTTCAGTATTCTAGGGTTTTCAAGCATGAAACCCTAATTTCCATTAGGTCCCATTGTAGTTGTATTTCGGCTGCAGAGTGAAACTTCTCCAATTCAGAAACTTCTACCACCAATAGATATGCCCTAGTGAGGAAAATTATCCTAGCCCCCTTTCTTGATGATCGTTGGAGAGACTACATTCAACTAGGAAGCCCTAGTTCCCATAGCTGCACAGTGCCTTCTTTCAGAGAGGCTCTGATACCATGTTATATTTTTTTAAGATATGATTAGATTATCTATTATATTTATCTGAAATAATAACAAGTACAAAAAAATCCTTAAGATTTAAAAGATACACAATACACAAATGGTTTCATCAAGGAACCACAAAGGAGAAAACCGCACAAACTTCTTCATAATAGTAAGATAATAAAAAGTAGTAATAAGAAATGTTCAACAACTATGATTCTCTCCTCCTCTAACTATTTCTCTCTCTCATGCACCTTTGAGAGTGTGTGAGGTGTGTATAAATGAGGGAGAGCACCTCTCTATTTATACCCTTTCAAGTCACTGACCAAATATAAGACTCGATCCTACATGTCATCTCACATGGGGCCCACTTATCCTAGAGAGACAACAATTACACATTACATGATGTTACACTATGGACTATTGCTCTGACTTACAACTGAGGTTTAACTCAAGGTGTAGACACAATTTAGACATCTTGTAAAGGGGTAACACACATCCCCAATGGGGGTACAACAACATATAATGATAATATACATCAAAATATCTTCCGAAGTTACAAATACATCAACATCTCTTCCTCCATAAATAAGAGACAAATATAACTTTCTATATGGTAAATTGGAATAAATATACATGGAAAAGAATAAGGGGTACACCAATGATTCTCTCTTGACATGCAAGTTGAGGAATCCATTGTATGGGGTCAAGAAATACTGCAAGGGATGGGATCCCAAGATAAAATTTTCCATAATGTCACATAGGTTTGGAAGATGCAAGTTTGAATGCAAAAGCAGCAACCTTTCTTCTCTTATCTTTCATCATATTGGAAGAAGGTGGAGAGGTTCACATGCACTGCACTAGGGAACTACTGCAGAGAAGGACCATCACACTGCATTACTGCTCTACATAGGTGCAGACTACATAAAAATTTCATAAAGTTCATTACTCAAGAGAAATTCTCTTTGTGTGAAAGCTTGATCCAGTTCCCTACTGTTAATTTTTTTTTTTTGGGGGGGGTTGACATGAGGCTTTCCCCATTTCCTCTATTTATTGAGAAGATACTTTTTTCATTATATTGTATGGGTGACATTTGGTCTTAGTTATCAAGGCCTAGTTTGTCCAAGTTTGTATTAAGGGGGGGAGTTAGAACTAATTATAATCATTCCTTGACCAACAAAGTCTAAATTTCATTTCATAGCTTAGTAGTATGTTTCCACTTCACTAGTGCCACGGGGAACTCATCTAGGGCCCACCTACCACTTGATGCACTAGTTTGGATGATTTTGGGTGCTCCAAAGGCCAATCCCTATAATTTAGGAACCCACATTGAGTTATGGGAGTCTCGTCGTCATTTCACCCTAGTCTATGTTGAGTAGTTATCCTACGATGGGAATCAGTTAGTTCATCTCCAGTTATCCTAGAGACACATTTTCATTAATTAAGGAGGTTAGGAAGATTTTCTTACTTGCCTTGATCAGTTGATTCATTGTGAACTGATTTAGTTGTCTTTAGTTAAACTAGTGAGCCTCTAGGGGTGATTTTCCCATAGTTAGTGATTTTTGAAGTCAGTTCAAGTTATGGAATTCGAATCACACATAGTGGATTCAAATCCTCCTTATTGTATCATCATTGTATTTGTTAGAATAGTAATCCAACCCATTAGTACCTTATTCTAACTCCTTAGTCAATTTTATTGCATTTTTCATTAATACATTATGGTTTTGGACTTAGGGTGCTTGATTGGACCAATAACCAGTTGGGGCATTCACACCCACATGAGCACTTTAGCTCAGTCAACCATCCACATGTGCTCCCTCATCATTGTTGTTGTGCTCCCATTCATTGAATGTGGATAGTTTGGTTGACTAGGAGCGCTTGAGGTGGATTTTGTCCAATTTTGGACTGATTTGGTGCATTTAATTCCACTTAGAGCCTCTCACCCACCTTTTTTTGCACACCCACGCATGCCAAAGTGTAAATTGTTTCTTTTTTAATGGTTTTTGCTTGTTTTGCAAGTTTCTCTAAGTCTCCTAGATCTTGATGTAGATCGTATTTCTCACATGGTATCAAAGCTGGTTGGAGTTTAGTGAGTTGCAAATCAATCTAGAGCGTTTTGAGCTACTTTTTTAGAGAAATTCTAGATAAAATTGAGTGGTTTTTGCAGGACATTCAGAAATTTCATCACCATTAGCACAGGAAGAAATGGAAGCTACCCACATATTGCTTACACATTTCAATTTCTTCGATTGGAAGGCAGAGATGGTTATTCAATTGAGATCCAAGCGTCTTTACAAAGTTACCATGGGCACACAGGTGGAGCCAAAATTTGTTGTACAGAAAGCCAAGTACTTCAATATATTGGATGAAGCATATGGATTGTTATTCCTCAATATCTCAAGAGAGATTTTGTTCCACATAGACAGTTTAACAAACCCAAAACAAGTTTGGGTAAAATTAGAGACACTCTTTGGGAAAACTAATGAACTAAGAGGACACCAGCTTGATTACAAGCTCATCAGCATAAGCCCAGCTCACTTTGACACTATCCAATACTTATTCACCAAGTTTAAATCACTTGTTCTCTAGCTAAATCAATGGGGATTGAGAAGAAAGAGGATGAGTTGATTCTATCCATCCTTTCAAAGTTGGGGCCATAATTCTCAGTCTTTATGGGCACATTTCATTCTAGCAAGTTGACACTTCAAAACTGGCAAATTCCAAGTCTAGTTAGCTTCATGGAGTTCCTCACCTAGGAGCAAGACAATCTAGTCAAAATGGGCACCATAAAGGCTAAGGATCAATCCTTGGCCATGGGAGTTTTGAATGCCTCCAAGGGAAAGTGGAAGGAAAATAATTCAAATATTCCTTAGAAGAGGAAATCAGAAAAAACCCAAATCGAGTGACGGGGGTTCGAATCCTCCCAAAGAGAAGGAAAAGAAAGGGAAAGAGAATACCAAATGAACATATTTCCACAAGGGATGGCATCTAGAGATATCATGCATGAAAAAAACCATTGACCAGATAGCGTAGCTACTGGAGAAAAACAACATCCCTATTGCAGATGGCGTAAGGAAGAAAGATGGCACCTCCAGTTCAGACAATAAGGAGAAATGCCATGCCTTGGTAGAAGGTACCTCTAATTCCTCATATTTCATCATTGATTCAGGGGCTTCTAGAAACATGGTATCCACCAAACATATCTTCTCCTCCATGCATTCGAATGTTTTCCTAGTAGTTCGAATGGGGGATTACTCTGAAATCCAGACCAAGGGAATTGGTAGGATTGATTTAGAGAATGGATATTTTAGTGATGTGTTATATGTACGAGAATTGGAAGAAAATTTGATGTTATTCTATCAAATAACCCATAAAGGAGAGGTAAAGTGTTAGAATAATCAACCCATAGTTACCCATATTTGACATTAATTAAATCATTTTTGTCTTATTCCTAGAATCTTAGATTCCCTCTCTATGCTAGTTGACTTCTACATGTTCCTAGAAGTCAATACATGATAAAATGGGTCATGGAGCACTTTGGAATAATCCTGGAAACATATTTATAATGTATTAGTTATTCCTGGTTCCTTAAAGTGCATATCTGCTTTTTTTGAAAGCTGCCTTGCTTTACATCTGCTTTAAGGCATAAAGGAAAAGCTAGTCTAGGGGAACTTGCTTTGTTTTTTTACCACATCATCCTCCTTCCTTTTCTCTGTACAAAATCATGAATGAATTTTATTTCCACCACATATTAGCTTTCCCACTTTCTTTATCTAATTCGTGAGGATCTTCATGGATTTGAAAAGTCCTTTTTGCACCTATGGGGGATTTGACTTGTTTTAGTAAGCCTGCTTTTTGACCAATTAGAATAGAAACCTAGTTCTTTCGAATATCTCATGTAATTATATATTTTAGTAGCCTATTACTTCATATGGTTGGATAATGTGCACTTATTCAATACAATATTAAGTTATGCTCCAATTTCAGTCTCCTTTTGTGTGAATTTTGCATGTTTGATTAGCAATTTTGTGAGTGTAATTGATCTATCTCATGGGTTCAATTTACACATGGTATCATACCCTTTTTATATCGATTTTTCTACTTCCAAATTGTTATTGCAGGTTCAAAATTACTGACAGGGGGCGCATTCTGCTGACTGAAGGGCACAGGAGCTGAGATATGGACCAATCTCAAATGATCATCTTGGCTCCATTCAATTTCTTCGAATGGAAATATGATATGGAGATATTGTTGAGATCGAAATTTCTCTACAAGGTTACCATGGCTATTGAGGTAGATCCCAATGCAACTGAAGAGAAAATCAAATGGCACAATAGGAGGGATGAGGCCTATGGTGTTTTGTGTCCGAATATTTCAAGAGACCTCCTCTTTCATCTTGATTGATTGAAATATCCTAATGAGGTGTGGAATAATCTTGAAGATATTTTTGGAAAGACATATGAGATGAGAGGACATCAAATAGAGAATGAATTGATCTCGTTGAATCCCAATAGCTTCGAATCATTGCAACTCTATTTTACCAAGTTTAAGGCCCTAGTTTTGCAGTTAAAACAATGTGGGATTGAAAATAAGGAGGAAAAACAAGTTTTGACCATTCTCTCAAAGCTTGGTCCTGGCTATTCAATTTTTGTTTCGACCTTCTATGCCACTAAATTAATAGGTCGAACCTGGAAGATTCCTAATATTGTTGAGTTCATGGAATCCCTCACTAAGGAGCAAGATAAATTGGTGATGATGTGCACCATCAAACCTTCCAAAGACCAAGCTTTGTTTGCTATAGATTCGAATGTGGATTCAAAAATCAAGAAAAAATCTAAAAAAGACACCTGAGCAAAAGAGAGACAGTGAAAAGTATCAAGAGGAGTCCTCAGGCTCCAAGAAGAACCCCCAGAAGAAGAAGAACAAAGGAGAAATGAGCAAGTGCACATACTATAGGAAGGGCTATCATCCTAAGAGATCTTGTATGAAAAAGTAGATAGACATGTTGACCCAACTCCTGGTGAAGAACAACATCTCCCTTCTTGATTGCTCAAAGAAGAGGGAAGGAGTATCAAATTCATAAGACAAGGAGAGAGCACATGCCTTGGTTGCTAGAACCTCAAGCTCACCTAGTCTCATCATTGATTCTGGAGCTTCCAGACATATGGTTTTAACAAATGAGATGTTCTCTTCTCTTGACATGTCAAAAGGTCCACCAATAGTTTTGGGAGATAACTCTCCAGCTGATAGTATGGGAAAGTGTAGGATTGATCTTGACCATGGTAATTTCAATAATGTGTTGTATGTTCCAGGTCTTTCCTCTAATCTCTTGTCAATGTATCAAATGAATCACACTGGGTCTCCAAAGTAAGTCATCTTATCCCCCAATGAAGTTGAAATCATTAATATTTCAAATGGTAAAGTCATAGAAAAAGGTGTTGTTGATCACACGTCGAAGGTATACAAGTTTTCCCATTTTCTACCCTACTCAAACCCCTCTTCTCTTCTCACTCATGCTAATGAATCAAGAAAGATTTGGCATGAAATATTTGGCCATATTAACTAAAAATATATTTCTAATTTGAGTGAAAAATACATGGTCATAGGGTTACCAAAGATCAATTTTTCTAAGGGAGTCTGTCAAGGTTGTATCCTCGGAAAACACCTAGAGCACAAGTATGAGAGAGCTAGTCATGAGAGAACCTTTGCACCTCTTGAGTTGATCCACAGTGAAATTTCTGATCCATTCCCTCATATGTCCATGATTCAAGCCAAATATGCACTCACATTTATACATGACTTTTCTAGGTATTGTTGGGTTCACTTCCTAAAGCATAAGTATGAAGTTTTTGACCTCTTCAAAGTCTTTAGAGCCTTGGTTGAAAACCAGTCTAGGAGGAAACTCAAGATCCTCAAATATGAAAATGGTGGTGAGTATATCAAGTTTGAGTTCATATAGTATTTCAAAGATGCAGGTATCTATATGCAGCACTCTATCCCTTACACACCACAACAAAATGGTGTTGTTGAGAGAAAGAACAGATCACTGAAGGAGATGGAAACTTGTATGATGGAGGCTAAAAATTTTCCACCAAAGTTTTGGGCCAAAGCTATAAAATATGCATCCTATATCCAAAATAGGGTTCCACATAATCATCTTGATGGTATGACTCCTTTCGAATCTTGGAGTGGGCACAAGCCAGATGTGACCCATTTTAGGATTTTTGGCTCAAAGGCCTGGGCTAGAATTCCAACTGAAAAGAGGAAGGATTTGCAACCCCGAATCCAAGAGTACCTATTTGTTGGGTATTATAAATATTAAAAAGGGTACAAGCTGATAAAATTGAGCACTAACAAATATTTCATTGAAATAAGTGTTCAGTTCAAAGAAGAGCCTTTAGCAGCAGTTGAAGTTGGGGAGTCCTCTTCACCACCACAACCATTGATTGTAAGTGAAGAGACTAATTACTTTTCTGATTCTGATATGTCTGATAATTATTAATTAATTGCAAATCCTAAAATCCCTAAAAAACCATAGTGTTCATAAAGGACCATTCATGCAGTCTGTGAACTAGTTGGAAATCCTAATGACACTAGGAGGACTAGATATCAATTTGAGAGTGCTCTTTGTGTGAAAGATCCTCTCTTTGCTGAGAAGTGTTATTTGATGATAGATTCTGATATACATACATATGAATATGAAGCACATGATCCAATATGGAAACAACCATGAAATAAGAATTCATCTCGCTTCAAAAGAACAACACATGGGAACTGGTTGATCTCCCCCCAGGGAGAAAGCTAGTGAAGTGTAAGTGGGTCTTCAAAAATAATTTTTCTTCTGATGGTTAAACTTTGAAATATAAGGAAATATTGGTATCCAAGGGATACTCTAAGATACATGGTATTTACTACAATGGTACCTTTGCACCAGTGGCAAAGATGGACTCCATAAGGCTTGCCCTAGCTATTGCAGCTTCGAAGCAGTGAGAGGAACATCACATGGATGTAAAGTGTGCCTATATGAATGGAGATATGAATGAATATATTTATATTCAGCAACCATAGGGTTTGTATCTAATCAATATTTAGTGTGCAGGTTGAAAATATTATTGTATGGGCTCAAGCAAGCCCCCAGGGCTTGGTATGCCAAGATTGATGGCTTTCTGTTGTCACTGAGTTTTGTTCGATGCAAGTATGATCCTAATGTATATTTGAAGATGATTCATGGTTCTTTAATTATTATTGTTCTCTATGTGGATGACCTTCTGATTATAGGAAGTTCAAAGAAAGAGATTGCTTCCTTAAAGGATGCAATGAACCATGCCTTTTCTATGACAGATTTGGGATTGTTGAGCCAATTCTTAGGTCTCGAAATTTCTCAATCCCAACATGGAATCAAGGTTCATCAGTCAAATTATGCTTCATATTTTCTCATAAATTTTAGCATGAAATATTTCAAGCCAAGCAAGACTCCATTCCTTTCAGTATTTAAGATTGAAGAAGCAGGTTCTTCTCCTATGGTAAATAATACACTGTATAGGTAGTTGATTGGGTGTTTGATTTATCTTACACATACTCGACCTGACTTATCTTATGAAGATAATGTGGCTTAAAGAGACATGGATCATCCTCATGAGATCCATTGGAGAGAATCAAAGAGGATACTAAACTTTGTTTAGGGAACAAGGACTCATGGGATTTTCTACAAAGCAAAATATGACTTAGATCTAGTTGGATTTACTGATAGTGATTGGGAAGGTGACAACACAGATCGGAATTCTACCTCAGGATATGTGTTCATGGTTGCAGAAGGAAAAATCAGCTGGTCAAGTAAGAAGCAGAGTTCCATATCACTCTCATCTACAAAGGCAGAGTATAGAGGAGTTGTAAATTAAGCTACTCAATGTTTATGGTTGCAGGGAATACTTGGAGAATGTGGTTTTGAATCATAGTTTTCAATAGTCATATATTGTGACAATCAAAGCACAATTCAAATATCCATTGATCCAGTTCAAATATAAAGAACTAAGCACATTTAGATCCATATGCACTATATCAGGGATCTTGTGCATGATGGTACCATTTCTCTACTCCACTACGCATAATCAGAACAAGTAGCAGAAATATTCACCAAATTATTATGTGAGAAGACCTTCAGTAATATCAAATAACTACTGGGGATTGTTGATCATGTGGTGAAGAATGATTGATGCAATATTTTCAAAATTTTGTTTTCCTGTCCATGTTTAAGGGAGGATTTTCCCACTGGGCTTTTTCCTCTTTCCTTGGTTGTATGGACATGTAGTATGTAAAAGGGTCACTAAGCCTTGTTGCTAGGCCCTACAATTTTCTGATATTTACTCATAAATTCAGGATTAAGGGGGGTTTTTAGAATAATCAACCCATAGTTACCCATATTTTACATTAATTAAATCAATTTTGTCTTATTCCTAGAATCCTAGATTCCCTCTCTATGCTAGTTGACTTCTACATGTTCCTAGAAGTCAATACTTTCTAAATGGGTCATGGAGTGCTTTGGAATCCTCCTGGAAACATATTTAGCATGTATGCTTTATTCCTGGTTTCTTAAAGTGTATATCTTCTTTTTCTGAAAGCTTCCTTGCTTTACATCTGTTTTAAGGCATAAAGGAAAAGCTAGTCTAGGGGAACTTGCCTTGTTTTTTGACAACATCATCCTCCCTCCTTTTCTTGATAAAAAAGAATGAATGAGTTGTATTTCCACCACATATTATCTTTCCCACTTTCTTAGCTAATTTGTGAGGATCTTCATTTATTTGAAAAGTCCTTTTTGCACCTATGGGGGATTTGACTTGTTTTAGTAAGCCTGATTTTTTGCCAATTCGAATAGAAACCTAGTTATTTTGAATATATCATGTAATTATATATTTGAGTAGCCTATTTCTTCATATGTTTGGCTAATTTACACTTATTCAATATAGGATTAAGTTATGCTCCAATTTCAGTCTCCTTTTGTGTGAATTTTGCATGTTTGATTAGCAATTTTGTGAGTGTAATTGATCTATATATTGGGTTCAATTTCCACACAAAGAGAGTGTCATTCACTCCTTAATTGGTATATATTATAGAAATATAATCAAAACAAGTTGTAGCAGTTGGGTATGCAGACCGCCATGAGAGGATGTACAAGTTTTAGACTTTCCTCCCTACTTCCAATGACCAAGATCTCCTCTCACATTCCAATGAGACTTCCAAGCTATGGCATGAGAGGTTTGGTCACACAAAATAAAAGTACCTCCAATTAATACATAGATATGAGATGGTGGAAGGACTTCAGCAAATCAAATCATTAAATGGAGCTTGCATTGGGTGTGTAGTTGGGAAGAATCCAGAGCACAACTATGAGAAGGGGATGGAAAGGAGAGCCACAAAACCACTTGGGTTGGTACATTCAGATATGATTGTTCCTATTCGCACTCCTTCCTATGGTGGATCAAGGTATGTACTCACATTTATTGATGACTACTCGATATTTTGTTGGGTGTACTTCCTTAAATTGAAATCTGAAGTTTTTGAGCAATTGAAGACTTGGAATGCATTAGTGAAGAATCAAAGTGGGCATAAGATTAAGATCCTTAGGAATGATAATGGAAAGGAGTATTTCAACAAAAAATTGCAGCATATTTTTGAGGAATGTGGAATCCAAATGCAACATTCAACTCCCTACACACCACAGCAAAATGGTGTGGCGGAGAGGAAAAACAGATCTCTCAAAGAGATGGCCACATGCCTGATTGAAGAAAGGGATCTAAGTCCCAATATATGGGCTGAGGATATTAATTGTGTTGCACATATACATAATAGATAATTCCACAAATCAGTCAAAGGAAAGACTCCCCATGAGGCATGGTTTGGCCATAAACCAAATGTCTCAATTTTCATGATTTTTGAATCAAGAGCATGGGCTTGAATCCCTCCTGAAAAGAGGAAGGGTTTGCAGCCAAAAATCAAGGAATGCATCATGGTTGGGTATGTTGAGGATACAAAATGTTACAAAATCTTTGAAAATTACACACTCAATACTTTGATTGAGAGGAGTGTGCAATTTGAAGAAGAACCAAAACCATATTTTGAGCTTGCACCAGGGGAATGCTCTTCTCCTGAACAATTTGATGATGTAAGTGATGATTCATGCTTTGATTTTTCTGATATTCCTGAATATGATATGGATTTAGATGAAATTGTTGTATATGAGTCACCATCAAGGCCTAGGTGGGCTGAAATCTCATACAAGTTGCAGGGGATTTGGCTGGCAATCCCCAAGAGTCTAGGAAGACTAGAGCTCAATCTAGCAATGCTTCCTTTGCAAATGAAAGTGATCTTGCTGAGCACTATTATATTCATATTGGATATGATCCAAATTCATATCATAAATCTTTTCATGACACAATATTGAAAATAACAATGGAAGATTAATTTCATTCTCTCCAAGAGAATGAGACATGGGAATTGGTTCCCCTTCCTCCCGAGAGGAAGCTTGTTCAATGCAAGTTGATATTTCAAACCAAATTTTTTGTTGATGGTTCAGATGTGAAATAAAAATCTATATTAGTTTCTGAGGGATAATCTCAATTCCATGGTGTGGATTACACCGAGACCTTTGCATCGGTTGCAAAGATGGCCTCCATAAGACTAGTTCTAGCAATTGCAGCTAGTAAGGGTTGGAAAGTGCACCATATGGATGTCAAGAGTGAATTCCTACATGGTGAGATACAGGAGGAGATATACATGGAGAAACATGAAGGTTTATAAGAGGATCCTTGACATGTTGTCAGGTTGAAGAAATCACTATATGGACTCAAGCAAGCTCCCAAGGCTTGGTATGCAAAAATTGATGTTTTCTTTCTCTCTATTGGTTTCATTAGATGAAAGTCTGACCTGGATGTATATTTGTAGAAAAATGATTGTATTTTTCAGGTTATTGCTCTCTATGTTGATGAAATCTTAATTACAGGGAGATGCAACACTTCAATTGGTTCAATTATGTCATCTTTACATAGTGAATTTGCCATGACCGATCTAGGATTGCTTAGGCAATTTTTGGGTTTGGAAATTGAGCAATATGAAATGGGAATCATGTTGAGTCAACCAAAGTATGATTTAGACCTAATAAATAATTTTAACATGGATGATTGTAAGGAATCCAAGTGCCCTTTCCTTTCTCGCATCAAATTATGTGAATTTGGCAATTCTCCATTAGTTGATTGTACACTCTATAGGAAGGTAGTTGGTATTTTTCTCTATGTTACACACATAATACCTGATTTTTATTATGTTATAAGTGTTGTAGCAAGACATATGAACCATTCACATGAACTCCATTGGAAGGAATCCAAAATAATTCTCTAGTATGTCTAGGGTACAAAGAATTTCAGGGTGCACTATTTAGCTAGTGCTTCACTTCAACTAGTTGGATTTTTTGATTTGGATTGGGCTGGACATCCCATTGAAAAAAAATCAACTTCAGGTTTTTTTTTCATGATTTTTGAAGGTCCTATTGACTGGTAAAGTAAGAAACAACATACCATCTCTCTTTCCTCAGTAGAGGCCTAGTATAGGGAAACATTCAATGCAACTACACAGTGTGTTTGGTTGCAGGGAATTCTTCAGGAATTTGGTGCCACAATTGATTCTCCTACCAACATTTGGGTGGAGAATAAAAGTTCCATCAAGATATCCACTGATCCATTTCATATGTGCAAAAAAAAACATATTAAGATCCATATGCACTACATTCGGGGCTTAGTGCATGACAGGGTGCTTTCACTACAGTATTTCCCATTCATAGAGCAAACTTCCAACATTTTCACCAAGAATTTCACAGAGAATACCTTCACTCACTTGAGATATTTGCTGGGAGTGAGTGATGGATGGTGATTTATGCTATTTTTTGTAGGTTTCATACCCATATCCATTCTTGAGGGATGGTTTTGTCCCGTGTGGTTTTCCTTCTTTTCCTCACTTCATATGGGAAAATAAAATTTATGATTTATGTATTGAGGTGACTTGAGCCTTTATTTCCAAGACCTTCTTCATTTTATGAGATGTAGTAATTTTTTTTGTTAAGGGAGGGTGTTAGAACAGTAGTCCAACCCCTTAGTACCTTAGTCTAACTCCTTAGTCAAATTTATTCCATTTTGCATCAATACCCTATAGTTTTGGACTTAGGGTGCTTAGTTGGACCAATAACTAGTTAAATTGGGGCATTCACACCCACATGAGCACTCCATCTCAGTCAACCATCTGTTAGAAAACAAGACCACAGAGCAATAACATATATACAGTTAAATCATTAAAAAATATGCAAAACATCATTAAACACATTACAGAGAGACACAGATATAATGTGGTTCACCCAAACGATGGGTTAAGTCCATACAAAATTTTCCAATCTTTTTATTACCATCCATAAAGATGAAGAGATACAACCTGCATCAATACTGCTGCACTTCCTCTTCACACTCTCACAGTCTCTCTCACACAATCACAGATATTTTTTACAATGATACAATACAATACAATACCATGCACAACCATATTACAATGCTTTTATTTTATAGGGGAAATACCATGGGAAAATACTACGATTAAACCAATACCATGGGCCCACAAAACTGTTGGCCAACAAACATCCCAAAAAATTTTCTCGGGGGCTTCGCCATCGAATCCCCAAGGTTGGGAAACAGGTGTACACTACACCTGGGGTACAAACACGATTGAACAACATCTCTGAATCTAGAAGATTGGGCTCCACAACCAACACCATCCACATGTGCGTCCTCATCATTGCTGGTGTGCTCCCATTCATTGAAAGTGGACAGTTTGGTTGACTAGGAGCGCTAAAGGTGGATTTTGTCCAATTTTGGACTGATTTGGTGCATTTAATGCCACCTAGAGCCACTCACCCACCTATTTTTTATTTGATTGATTTGACTTGCATTTTTTGACTTGCTATTTTAACAAAAAATTTTGTAATTTGAAAATTTTTGGTATTTTTGATATGTTACAATGTGGTATCAAAGATAGGTAACAACACTCGACATCATGGAGTCCACTTATGGAAACATAT
>LPNX010321953.1:84469-99006 GCA_001517045.1 Pseudotsuga menziesii
TCCAGTGCAAACCAGTATACCCCAAGCCCAGTAAGAACAAATTTAATAAGAATTAATCTTCCCCCAAGAGTGAGCAGTCTATAAGTCTAGTTGTTTATCTTATTTTCAAACATCTCCACCATCCATTTCCAGTCAGATACATGTTATCCTAGGGGTTTTAGACAATACCCCAAGTATTTGAACCTTGAGTTGATAGAAGCCATGCTGTATGGGAGTAGTAGTGAAATTTTCCTTCTAGTCTCTTCATCCACATTTTGATACAGAAATGAAGATTTTTCCATGCTGACAGACATACCTATAGCCGAACAAAAATAATTCCAGTACTCCTTTGTATGCACCCCATTCTTGGACAGTTCCAATCCTGAAAAGGATCACATCATCAACAAATAACAAGTGAGTTATAGATAGGCTAGGAGAGTACTAGAACCCTTTAATAAATCCTTTTTGTTGTGCATCTATAATAATTCTGCTGAGCATCTCAATAATCAAAATGAATAATAAGGGAGATAAGGGACATCCTTGACAGATTCCCCTTGAGGATGGGAAGAAATACGAGGGAGTCCCATTTACTAAGACTGCAAAACAAGAGTTAGTGATGCATCCCATAATCCAATTCACATCAATCAGAGGGATACCTATCTGTAGGAGAAAGAGTCTCAGAAAGGTCCAACTGACCCTATCAAAGGCTTTGACTAAATCCAACTTCAACACTAGGACACTTGAATTCTTAGCTTTGATATAGTGTAAAACTTATTGGGGCCAATAGGATCAGTGATCTGTCGGTCCTTTAAAAAATTGAATTTTTGAGAAGATATGGCCCTATTCAGAATGGGTTTAAGGCAATGCACAAAAAGTTTAGAGATAACCTTATAAACAAGCTTGCATAAGGAGATAGGGAGAAAATCAGCAAAGGTGGAGGGATTTTCGCACTTAGGAATCACTGTAAAAAAAGTAAAGTTTAAGGATCCAGGAATAAACCCCTCTAATCTTTCTTGTTTTGTTGCAGAGGTAAGCTCCTCACCTATCAGGTCAAAAAATTCCAGGAAGAACTTGACCGACCATCCATCAGGACCGAGGCTTTTATCTTTCTTGAATCCCTTAAGGACAACTTCAACTTCCTGAAGGGTAATAGGCTTTAGAAAACTGTCCACCTCCTCATCCTGACTAAATGTCAGAAACAACCTAATTACCTTTAGTTGGTCTGCAATATTTGATGACTTATCATCCATAAATAAATCACTGAAATGTTTTTTTCCCAGCTTCTTAATGGAAACATCATTAGATACCAGGTTACCCTTTTTATCCTTAAGGGACCAGATAGCATTGGAGTTCCTTCTTGCTGAAGCATAGCATAAAAAAAATTAGTGTTGGCATCCCCTTCTTTCACCCATATAATTATTCTCTTAAGTCTCTGTGTAGTAATCTCATGAGCCAAAAAATTACCTTTTTTGTCTTGAAGTTCTTTCATCTTGTTTGCATTGTCTGCTATTAGAAGCCTAGAATCCATCAAAAGCATGTTAGAGATCTCATCATTTATATCCATAATCAATTGTTTCCTTTCACAAATTTTTTTCCTCTCCCAGCCTTTAATAGTACCTTTGAGTCTACCCAACTTCCCTGTGAGAGAATCCAGAGGGTTTGCATGTCCAATAGCTAAGGGAGCCTTCCAGGAGGACCCAAAAAAGGGGGAAAAATAATCTTCCAAGAGCCATGCCTTATTAAATTTAAAGGGGTAGCACTAAGGAACAAGTCTTTGACCCCACTCTAGAAAAATAGGGTAGTGGTATAAAACACCTGAAGGAGTTTCCCAGGACCTGAAGAAATATAGACTAGGGAGGAGATGGGCTGATGATAAAGAATCATCAAGTCTTTCACTAATTCCTACATCCCCAATACGACCATTCCTCCAAGAGGGGCCAAGATTGTTCATGGATAGATCAACCAAATTGTTGCTAGTAATCAATTGAGAGAAGTAAGAACCCAAGGGATCATTCCTGTATTTTGAACCCCAGACTTCACAGGAAGAGATAGTAAAATTTAGGTCATCAGCCAAGAGTAGATTTGGTAAGGAAAGAAGGCCACCTGCCAAAATGTTATCCCAAAAAACAGTTCTTTGTGCATAAGTTCCATAGCAGTTAAAAATCGTAAGGATCTCAGAGATCCCTTTTATGCTGGCTTTGAGAAAGATTCCAGCAAAGGAGGAGAAAGCTTTACATCAAACTAGGAGAGGGTTCCAACTGGCAAGGAGTCCTCTAGAGAGTCCAAAGGCATCTACAGCACAAAATTCCCACCCCGGATTGAATCTTGAGAAAAAAATGAGGGATTGAGAAGAATTACACATAGTTTCTTGTAACAGAATCATATCAAGATTTAATATAGAGAATAGAGAGATAAGGGATTTTTGTTTGGAAAGCCCTCCAAAACCCCAAATATTCATGGATAAAATCTTCATGGAGAACCTAGTGCCATAGGTGTTCTTTCTCTAAGTACCTGTGATGAGGAGGGAGATGATCGAGGCTGTCTAGCTGTATTCTTTAATCTAGTAGAGAGAGGAGTGTAGGATCCTGAATTCCCAGTCGTCTCAAAAGGGGCCTTCTTAGCCTTACAGATCATTACATTTTTAAAATGAATGGAGTCTAGAGGGAGTGTGGAAGGTGAGATAGGGTCTTTATAAGAGAATATAGAGAGGGAATTCAGGAGTGAGGGATACAGGGAGGTAGGTTCATCTCTGGGACTTGAGGGCTATAAGTTGGTAGGTGAAAAAACAGTAGTAGGTTAGGTAGAGGGAGAAGATGTTGAGGAAGTAGGGAGAACGAGATAGTACTCCATAGTGAAGTGGGGAGGAAACGTTTCAGGTCATGCAACAGGAAGGGTTTAAGGAGCAAGGGAGGGAGTATCAAAATCCAATGAACAAGAGAGACAAGCACATACTTCAATATTTTCTATGTATTTAAGTTCTCCCTTAGACAGTCCTTCATAAGGTGTAGGTGAGGATGATACATAAATCGCTTCAAGAATGGGTTCCAAAGGCTCCCTGGGGAAAAAACAAAATTCAAAGGAGGGAGAATCAAACCCATAACTAATATCAAAACCCTTTCCGACTGGACAACTCCTACGAAGAAGAGTGAAAGAACTTCGCAAATGACCGGTCTCATGGCAGTTGTTGCACCTGAAAGGCATGTGTAGGTAGTCCAATTTATAGGTAATAACCCTGTCACCACAGACAAGGTCAATCTCAGGTAGAAGACTCTTAGAAATATCTAGTTCTACCGAAACCTTAGCTATATGCTTGTCAAAAATCAAGTGAAAATCCTTTTCCAAGGAAACAAAGCGCCCAATCGAGTTTGCCAATCCAGTAAGGATATCTTTATTCCATAGGGGGAAAGGTAAGGCTATTAAAAGGGCCAATAGGTGACGGATAGTGGCCCTTTCTTTAAGGGGATCAAAACATGAATACCAATGGCGCAGGACCAAGGAACCCTGCTGAATGGTCCAAAGAGTTCCTAAAATGTGAGTAGCATATATCTCTTCAATAAAAATGATGACCAACCAATTGTTAGCAAGAAGACTGATTGTGGGTACATAGTGGATGATGGGTTTCCAATGGGTGGTCGCCCACTCCACCCACTCTTCCTTGGACAAAGAAACATACTCTAATATTCCAATGGGAGCTCTACAGCAAAGGGTTTCAACCTTGTCTAAGTATACATCATGACCCAGGATGTATCGATAATTCTCCTCCAGTGCCTTAAGGGCCTTTGCTTTCCGGTGAGTGCGTCCCGAGAGATGGGACCGTGAAAATTTTGAACCTGTGCCACCCAGGGTTACCACAAGAAGACATAACTTGAACCCACAGCCAACACAACCAGGGTTTCTTTTCGGTGACACAACCAACAAACCAGACTGACAGACTGACCCAAGTTCAACACAGTACACCGGATACCCAGGTACCTGAGTCAGCGGGACCCCCACTAGATCTTAATCCAGGTTTAGACACAACCAGGAAGGGCAACACCAACAATAGATAGACGAGACTACTTTCAAACCAAGCTACCAGCAGTAAATGACAAGTATCACCGATAACCCAGCCGACAAACCCGACAAAGATTAACAGACTTCCCACTTTTTTATCATGGTTGGTACTAACTCTCTAGGGAGAGAGTGAACTCCATGTGGGGTGGCCAGTAGTTAAAATTCCCATAAACCCTTTGTAGTGGAGTTTATACCAGCCCCAACTATAAGAAATAAAACAACAATAAATAAAAAACAATGTTGGAGTAACAATGTCAAAGATTACCTGGTCACTACAGAGCAGCAGGTCTCGTGATCATGTTTGTTGTCGCCGAAGTCAACCAGAGAAATAAAATACCCATCAAATATGAAAACAATACAATAATGAGGTCCCTAGAGAAAGACCATGAATGTTGTGACCAAACAGTCCAAGGTGACAGATTCAAGTCCTGGTCGAAAAAGGTGGTCAGGTACAGCGCAAATCTAGGGTCAAACAACGTGCATGGTGAAGCCCCAAGGGTGGCAGACAGTATGAGTGATAATATTACCCTCAGGACCATCAATGAATACTACTACCAAGAAAGATATCCAACCAACCAAAAACCCAAATAATAACTCTTGCATATACACATAGCACAGGTCTAAGAGAAATCGACACTACAGGGAACCAAAACGCCCACCAAACCCTAAGAACCCTCAAAACCCTCCGCTCTCCGCTCAACCTCAATCCACCACCAAGATTAGATCATAATTTCACATACAAGTAGTTATAGTTAATATCGATTCTCTCATACTCGGATATCCATGGATTTCATTCATAAGTTAGCCAGTTCTCTTATATCAAAGAACATTCTATTCTATGAGCTTCCATAACCATTTTTATTAACTCTAGTTGAAAATTATGTTAATATGTAAAGGATAAAATAATATTGAAAGTTATATCTAAATATAGGTTTTCACTTGCACTTGAAGATTCATAATTTCTTTGATCTACCGAACTAAAGAAGACACTATAATTTAATTATATAAACTATGTAGGAACCCCTCACAAGTTGCAAGCAGGTTCAAAATTTTGAATTGTGTTTTCCTAAAAGATTAAACAAACCTTTTGAGAACTATTCTTAAAACATGGTGAATTATTAGATTATATATGAAGCCATATGACTGGATCACGTGAAACCCCAAATTCGAACTTGCAATAGGGTTATGATTGGGTTTGTATGAAAAAACAAGAGGAGCTGCTAAAGGCAGCTAGTCCCTGCATTTAGAAGTTGAAAATCTATTGAATCGTTATATATTTTTAGAGATAAAAAATGCATAGAAGGAAGAATAGTCATTTGTAATTGAGTTTTGTTAACTAAGGAAATGATACTCTACTAAGAAAGATTCGAACTCTGATGCTTTACTAGCTGTTTTCACCGATATGGCTAAAGCATGGACGCACTCTGAGCTCAGCCTAGTGTTATCCTAATATTAGAGCTTACCTGGTAAATTGCTTATACCCTTGCTCTATAATTAGTGGTATTAGTTGTCAAATATTCAGGAATAAGTAATGTTATGCCTTTTCTAGATAGCTTAGCTATTAATGGTTATACCGATCTTTATTACCCAGCCAATTCATACGAGGTTCAAGCTAGTTAGGTACTTAAACGCTTGCATCACTATGAATAAATAACTATTATTCTAGTATTATGGATGGTTGGCAACCAGAAGTACTTGTACTCAAAAAAGATGGGGTCGAGTAGGTTGAGCTAGCTGCCAATAAGGACGTGCTAGACGAACTGGGATAAACTTGATCAAAAAACTATTCACGCACAAGGAATTTCAGATGTTAATTTTTTATAATTTTACTTAAATTCCATTAGGACTTTTGTAATTCGATCATGTATAGCACAGTGATGAAATTTATTCTAACGAGGGCTATCAAAGTTGGTCTCCCTTGTAGATCAGCTAATGGATAAATAGAAATTATATCAGCTTGAAACTATAAACAACCAAGCAACAAAATTGGTGTCGTGGTTGGTTCTGTAATCGATTCTCATAGTGTTCCCAAGCTATTGCTAAAATAATGAAAAACCTCAGTAATTGCATCATGAAGATCCTATGTTAAGACCTTATCCATCGATTCTTAGATTTGGTGGATCCATTACTGCCATTTCCAGAAAGTGGGATTCCCATACCGTGTGGGATTTTGGATAGGTGACATTTCATCGATCCACCCATCCATAATCACCAGAATTTCGACGATGCCCTACTTTCGTCTGTGACTTTTTCACAATAGTCTAGGAGGATACCTGCTTGTCAAATATATCATATGTCAAATAGAAGGGCAAGGATTTGGTAGAAAAATTATTAGGATCAAACCGTCTCAATTGCACATGAGTATTGTCTCGTGACGTCCCAAACCAAATCTTACTTAAATGCACATTCAATAATGCTTGAAGAACCCTCATTACTTGGCTGGTGGAATTCATCATGGTATCATACCACTTGTTCAATGAACTCTCATTGAATTTGTAAGGCAATAATGGTGTGGCTTAGGGTCTTTACTCTGTCATGTTTGATCTATAGAGTCTCTGTCATACTGGTTTGGAGCACTGGAAGTGGTTTAGGGGAAGGATGCTATGGCCGACATAAAGCCTGAGGAGAATCCTTGTTTTGAAAGGGGAGGGAAGTAGACATAGTCGAAGGAGGACGAGTTATTTAGATTCATATAAACAACCTACCATTTCTATATTCTAGCAGTCTGTCATTTCCATATTTCCATATTCCAGCGGTGGGCGTAGGAGGAGGTGGCGGCAAGCCGATTCATAGAGTCCCTGTCAGCCTGAAGGCAGGGACTAATAAGTATACTATTAACAATAATGAAACAATTTACTGGTGAGGGTAAGTACACAAACTGACACCATTGCGATCCTGTTTTTAAATCCAAACTATGTAAGTGAATTTTTTATTTATGAGAGGTTAAGCCTCTGGTGGTGAAAGGTTGTATGAAGAAGATCTTATTACTTGACTCTTAAATCACAATTATTTAAAAGTTCATTAATAATTATCATCCCTCATTCATATGGATTATACATTTAACAACTGAAGGTGGAATCTCATTCCAGCGAAGATTTCATCAATTGAGGAAAATACAAACAAAAACTAAGAACTCAAAAATGCCAATGCGTTTTTCCAAGACTATGATGGAATGTTTTCCCTTGGTTTACACTTACATAAAGGAGTTTAAATTTAAAATAACTTTGGTAATGATCTTCGTGTAAGTTGCTTAATCTTCCTTGTCATCTCTAAATACAATAAACAATAATAAGTATGTAGTTTAATCAAACCCGAAAGAATTGTTTACATAATTTTTATAATACAATAAACAATAATAATAAGTATGTAGTTTAATCAAACCCGAAAGAAATATTTACATAATTTTTAGCTTTTTTTTAATTAACAAAAGTTTTTGTAATTTGAATTTTTTGTTAACTTTTGGTCTGTTACACTTCAAGACTGATCTCTCCAATTTTTTAACTTTTCAAAACCATAGCTAACTTGTCATTTCTCATAAAATATGATAAACCAAATTCGATGATTGTTAATCATAACTCTATCATTATAATGCTCTTATTTATTTGTTAATAATGATTTTTATTAAATATTATAATATTTATTTTTCCTACTTCTTTTTTATTTAATTATTTCAATAAAATATTTAATATATTTATTAAAAAATATTAATTCATTAAAACCAATCTCTATTTAATTTGATAACTTCAAAATAAATATATATATTTCAATTTGTAATTTTAATAAAATACTTTGATTGCTTTTATTAAATTATTTTAATATTTCATAATTTAATAAATATTAAACTTATTTAATTTAAAACTTCAATAATATTTCATAACTTTAATAAACATTAAACCTATTTAATTTAGAATTTCAATAAAACTATGGGTATATTTAAATTTATGATTTTAATAAAATATTTTAAAATCAATTTTTTTTATTTAACTATTTTGAGGTTTCATATCTTTTATCAAGATTAATTTTATTTTATTCCATAATTTAAATAAAATATTGAATATATTTAAATTCATAAGTTTAATAAAATATTTAATCCCTTTTATTTATTTTATATTTTTTATAAATATTAAACTAATAATTGCATTAATTTATTAAATAAACTAAGATTTTGTTTCTACAATTATTAGTGTAATTTTACTTTTTGAAATTTCAATCTTTAAACATATTTCCATATATGATGATGATGATGATAATGGTTAATGTCCACTGAAACCAGAATTGGTCTATCGGACCTAAAGAAACCAATTAATTAGTTTGTTTTAAAATTGTATTCCTATGCTCAAAGAGCTTGGTGAGAAGCGTCTCGAGCTCACTATAATTTTGACAAGTTAAAAGGCTAGGAAGGTCGGTATTGCAACAAACATTATGAAACTGAGATCTAATGTGGGTGTACGCAGGGCACTCTAAGAGGAAGTGATTTTCATCTTCAATGTTCCTATTCTCACAGAGACGATAGATCCTTTCCACCCAAGGTGTTTTAGGAACAGTCCAACGACCTGTTTCACTATGGAGCTCATGAGAGTTCATTCTTATCTTGGCTGTATTGGTTTTTTTCTTTGAACTGGTTAAAACAGAGATATACTTTTGATATTCTAGAGTAGGGTTGATGACCTCCTTATAATATCTTAATTTTCTTTTAGCCTCTAAATCTTTCTCACACCACAGTTTCTCTTTAAACTTAGAAGTAACAATATTTTTGATGTTATTAATATTTTGCAACATAATATTTTCGTCGATCTCCTAGTGGTTTAACCAGGCCCTGGTATCTTTATACCAACCTCGCTTGAGCCTTAGGTGGTTTTGGATGGAATTAAAAGCTAGTTTAGGAATTCTATGGTCTCCCATGTTATTGATTTTGTGCTTGTACAACAAGAGCCTAGTCATAGCTAGGCTCTCGAAAGGGGAAAGATCCACTTCTATAAGGAGAATAGGATAAGGTGTATTGCTTTTAATTTTGAGGTTATACGTTATAAAAATCTTTTGGATTTGCTCAATCTTTCTCCAAGATTCTCTAGAGATGTTGCAACCCCAAACGTCACACACATACAAGATAACGGGAGTGACTAAAGTTTCAAAGAGGTCATATATATATATATATATATATATATATATATATATATGGAAGTGATATCTAATGTGGATGTAGGCACGCCATTTTAAAAGAAATTGATTTTCATCTTCAATGATAATAAACTCACAAAGATAACAAATACTTTCATTGAACACCATTTTAGGTGGTCTTGTAATACACCTAACAATTGCTAAATTGTTTATTTACTTTGAATACTTGTTATTTTTATATTTTGAAAAATAAAGTAATAAAAATGTAATGGAGTTACTATTATTAATTAATTAAATAACCGAGACGACTTGAAATTGAAGTAGTTCTTAAAAGAGTGTTTGTTGACCCAAAAGGTGAAATGACAAATGGCGAAAACTGCTAAGTGAGAACCCAAGTGATGTAGGATGCGTCTTCCCCAAAATCAGGTCAAGACTCCTTATAGAGCATCAACGAGAAGGAGGCTCATAAATGACGAAGTCCTAGGAAAAATACTATAAAATAGTATGTCCATCAAATAAGCAGGAGGATGGCGATGGATGGGGAAATAATCTATTGATGCAAATAGATGGAACTTTGATCAAAATTTTCCCTTGTGGTTCAACAAGCAGGCTCGGGGGTTTTGGAAAAAGTAAGTTTTGGATGCTCTAGGAGTTGGTTGGGAGGAACAACATCTTCAATTTTGTTGTCCTAAGAGTGGTGGTAGGTTCCTTACTAAATTTATTTATTGATTTTGTATGGATAGTTATAGTATGAAAGTAGATTATAATTATGAGTGTATTATAGACTAATATTATACAATGAATCAATTAGTATGTGTTTTAACTTGTTTATTGTTAATTCTTACTTTATACATTATTAGTAGTTATTTACTTATGTACAGAAATGTAGAAATCACAGATTACTTTACCTATATAGAATATAAGAAATTTAAATGGTAAATCAATCCCCTCTAGAACGCCCCTATGTTAAACTAATCAAATTTTAAGCAAATGCTACATTGTTTAACAAAATCTCGTACTTAATAGGGAGAGTCAAGAGGCTTCAATTTATATACTATAATAGATAATTTAATAAACAAGTCTAAGTGTAATAGTGACATCCTAGAGCTTAGAGGCTTCGAACATATATTTATTCCCTATTTAAATAAATACAAATCTAGGTACCTTTAGAAGACTTTGTTTCATCATTCATACATCGAAATCATTCATATATCAGGATAACAATATATCTAAATAAAATTACTAGTTGTGATTTAAACAGAACCAAGATATCAACTAAGTAATATGTGATCTAAACATAAATTTACTTCCGACTACTAGAATGTGTTCCAACTTTTATATATCAAGAAAAATACACAGTTTTGAAACCAAGTATTTAGCTAAGATCCTAATAGATCTAAATAACATGTTTAATTACAGGATATAAGAAATGCAATTGCAGTAAATCAGATTGATTCAATTTCTAGGTACTGGATCTCCATCGAATCAAATCCATATCCAAATTACATCAATATTTAAAATAAAAAATGTCTAATCCACGATCGCTATGTTCCAATCATAAAACTACTCCACAATCAAAATTACCAAATCGCCATGAATTCCCATATCGAAATATATACCCAATATTGGTTAATAATTAAACTTATCTTTAAAAAAATCAATAGAGTCTGTAAATCCCTTTCTTTCCCCAAGACTTCGAAAATATAGTAACCCTGGAACTCAGCCCAACCACAACAATCAAATGGAGGAATTCCTTGAAGTTGATGCATTGATATGATTGTATAGTGAAGGATCCACGACAGTGCATTCATGCATACAAAAACTGTTAGCATTATTATAAAATGCAATCATTTATTTACAAGATTTTTCTAATAATCAGAGTTGAATGATAGGGTTCCTCACCTCAAGATAGATAAGTTTGAAACTTGAGAGGAGGTTATCGCCACTCTCACATGGCCACACTCCAACCCTTCATCCACATTTTGTTTCGAAGGTAGTGTGGGTGAAAAAGTATTAAACAATTAATAAACTATCCAATGATTTAAATTGTCAACCCAAGGGGGAGTGTAAACTTTTGAGGTACAAGGAAAATATATGCAAGGTCAGAGTAGCACTAACTTAATCTAATATTCCATGTGACTGAAATATAAGAAAACATGCAACTAAATTAATTTAAGAAAACACTTGCGACTGAAATTGAACCTATTTTACAAAAGTAGGAAATGGCATGAAAATAAATCAAATCTATGAAATCATGAAATTGCATAAAATAAATTTAACTAAGAAATCATAAAATTGCATGAAATAAAATAATTTGAAACAATCAATATTTGACATCTGAGCTCACATAAAATCAACACTACTAACTCATAATAAATAAATCAAAATCAATATGGAGAAATGAAAATATTTATTCTAAAACATCAAATCCATGACTAAATCTCAAAAAGATAAACTACTTCACTATTTCTAGAGAGGGCTCCACTCCTCCCAAATGAAGAGAGAGCACTCTTAGTTATACATGAGGTTCTTTGAAAAGAGCGTAAATTTAGATCCACTTTTTTTTTAACCTATTTTCCATGATTACAAAATATGTATCCCTTCAAATCCTCACAAATTCTCTCATGATATTCCTCTTTAGAATTCTCTTAAATGATTATCTCCAAATCTTGAAAAAGTGGAGGAAATATTTGAGAAGATTTTGAATAATTCTTCTGTTGAAAATCTTCAAATATTCCTACACATCACAAAGCTCACACAACTTTGAGATATAAATGGACACATGTTAATTTTCTAGTATTTAATCATGAATTCTCTTAAAATACTTAAAAATAATAAATTGGAAAATAACAAGGTAAAGCATATTTATTTATGAAAATAGTATAAGGAGTGGTTAATGGAGTGATGGATAGGGATGAGTGTGAGAAATACTGAAGGGAAAATAGGATGAAAATGTGACATTTGGGTGACCCAATAGGTAGTAATCCATCTATTATGTTCTTCACAAAAAATGTAACTCCGCTTACACGAAACCGAAACTGTTATGCAATAGGTTACCTTGATTGAGGGTTTGAGATTTAATGGCAAGGCCAGGTGCTTCCCCAAACCTTTTGGGTGACTATTCATTGGAACCCTGGCCTAACCTACCAAAATAGAGTGTAAGGTTAATAAATTTCAAAGAATCAAATTTCAATAAACGAAGGTACTAGTCATAGTGTTATACTTTCTCTCACTGCATAGAAGGACAATGGTTTTCTCCTCCTATTTAACCTCTCCTTCCCTTACCCTGCACTACCAAACCGAGTGAGCTATGTTTAAAACTATGAATTTCATTATAGAAATGAAGAGTTAAATCTTGGAAATATAACTTCATACTTGTTAAAACCATTACTAGCTTGGGAAGCCTCTTCCAGAAATCAAAGGAGAGCACCTAAGTTTCCACCTTACCACACGAAGAGAAAAAAGATGGTTCAGATTGTGTAGAGGAGAAATGTCATTCACACAACCAATAAAAGCAATCAGTAAAAACCTTTAAACATCTCAAAAAACACGGCATATAAACCAAGCAAGTAATTGCAGATCGTTGAACGACAAGCATGGTTACAAACAAGCACCATGGAATCCCTGAGAAAACCTCCAACAACCATCAACATGAACACGAAAAAAACCCTTACGACCAAATTAATGTGATCATAAAAGCCCTACAATAAATCTCCAATGACAACAATCAGATCAAAGACATATGGATGGAAAAGGTCAATTTCTTCACACAGAAAGCATGCACACAACCATTTGTCTTAACTTTGCCTAGTTGTGTTGTCAACTCGCAGCCAGGGATTATGACAAAGAATTTAAAACTTAACTAAACCTCGTTAAAACCATTCTTTATCGCAAGCTTCATACACCTTGTATCTCCCATGGCCGCATCCCATGGCCACATGCCAAAACTTGGCATAAGATTTTATAACATGGTCATACCTTGCACTATCACCCTCATCACATGTAAATCCCGCATGGTTAACACCCTTTTCCAACACCTTATGCAAGAAAGCTAAAAAATTTATTAAAACACATAAAGAATATGTCCAAGCAACATATAGCTTGGGACTAAGTCCAAGTCTAAGATTTAATCCTATGTAATCAGTCTAAAAATTTCATTAAACATTAACATCACCTTGGAAAGGGCTGCAACCGAGTTGTCATTTTAATTGGAGTCAACGCCGAGCGGACGACAAGCCCTTTTGTCAAACATTTAAAAATTCCAATTAATTTATCCATGCAAACAAGTAAAAAGTATGTTATGACTAAGAAATACTTATTGTGATGAGTAAGTAGTGTAAATTATAAACATATTTTTATTTATTTTTTATGGAATTTACGAGTATGTGACACATCCATCCTCTAGTTTCACTATGAAGTTCATAAAATTTTGTTTTAATCTTGGAAGTATTAATTTTGTTTTTGAGCTCATTAAGATACAAACATAATTTTGATCCTCAAGATTAGGGTTACGAATATATTTATAATATCTTATCTTTTTGTTAACCTCCATGATTTAACTAAGTTATGACATATCTATGCAACCCTAGCAATTTTAGGAAGTTGGTTGTCTCCTATATTGTTCAATTTTTGCTGGAAAATACTATTCTAAAAAGTATTTGCTGGAAAATAGATACATACTAATGTTTGTTCAGTTTTGATGATCAAGGTGATATACTTGATGTTTGTATAGTGAAAACTACATGAGGGTAGTTTACTTGTTATTTGATCTTTTTGGAATGGATATAATGTGATTTCTATATCAATTATTATCTATTTTTGTAAAGCATTTTTTGTGCTCGATATTGAGGAAATGGACACTTATCAGAAATGATAGTGGATCATATGAAGTATGTAATTTTTTTTTTAATAATTTTTTGTTTTTTCAGTGGAAAAAAAAATATTGTTCAATTTTTGTTTGTACATTTAATTTTACTTACATCAATGTAGTTTAGTATACATAATTTTGATTATAAAGGGATTTCTATGTTAAAGAGAGATTTCTTTTTGGAGGTAAAACACTTTCTCTTTTATATAAAATCTCTATAGAGACTATAAGTTTAATATTAAATTGTTTGCATAAAATACATAACCCAAATCACATAACCTAATTTAGGAAAAACAAAATTCTAAAAATTTAAAAAATAAAACAACTATAGGAAAAATATTTGAATAAAAACATTTTTCTAAATCAATATCATGTTTTACAAGAACCCACACAAACAAGTGGAATGTCACCAAAGCCGCTTACTACTTTTATTTGAAGAACAACCCAAGGAAAGTAAGATCACCACAATTTAGCTACTTAGTACTTCCATTTAAAGAAAAGTTTAATAAAAACAATTTGA
>LPNX010321978.1:0-18363 GCA_001517045.1 Pseudotsuga menziesii
AAGATCGTCAAGCACGCTTGCTTCCTTTCATGCTCGTTAAAGTATTTGAAAGGGCGTGTATGTAGCCTCATTTACCTCCTTTTTTGGAGTATGTAGACTATCATAATAAAAGGACCACCATGTCACACTTAGGCCAAGAACGTTTCCCTTTGCATCCTTTTATGGTTTCTCAAGCATTGGGACCGAACTTTACGAAAAAGCTCATCATGGGTTGTCTTTAAGCTCTTTTCCATCCTTCTCATCAAGAAAAGAGTGTTGAGAAAACTTGGTTTCCTCCATGCTCATAAAAGTATTTGAATGATCATCCAGTCAATATAAGTTTAACCTTTTTCACCTTGATTGGAATACAAACAGTAAAGAAGTTTTCCTTCCCCTGAAGATGGGAGAGCTCTCCTACACGCACTTTTATCTTTTTTCGAACTCAAGAGACTACATACAAAAAAGAGACCACATTGGACTCTTCTTCTTGTTTTCAGACTCTCAAAAAATGAAAACACCATCAAGCATTTACTTTCTTAGGCTCGCTAAAAATACACAAGATTGTGTCATAACGGTGCCTTTACGCACCACCCCATATATACAGTTTGGAAGCTTCCCCGCTTTTGGTCACCTTTGTTCAGAGTATTCTGTGATGAGTCTTCCTTGGATCCCCTGGATACCACTAGTCCAGTTACTTCCCTGACTATTTCCCATTTGCAGTTACCACAGCTATGATCCCTATTCCATGAGTCAGTTTTGTTTGCTGCTAAATCATCCCTTCCATCTTACTCTAAACAAAGGAAGTTTGAGTCCCTTGTACTCCGCTGCCCCTATTCCCCTATTCAATGTGTCAGTCCTCAGATGATTCCACACCTTTGATTATCCCCCTCGTGCTTCTCTTCAAGGAAACATTATTGCCTTGATTAGTTGTAGGTCTCCCTATGTCGACATCAACACATCTATTCCAGAGGATAGACCCAAAGGTCCCTATATCCTAGTTTCATTCACCTTATTGATGAGTTCCTTGGAGCACTTGAGAGGAGTCATTAGTGCCTCTTGGGGTGGTTGTGTCTCACGTGCTCGAATCTAGCTACGTATTCACACCATTGAGATTCATACAGGGTATTGGTATGTTCATTATTTGATTGAAGACCTCGGTTGTCACCTAACTCTAGCACATTGGTGAGTCTATTATGGGACCCAGACAGGTTCATGTCCCTTGTGATTTATGGGGTTGCATTGTCAATAGTGTTCAGAAGCCCTAGAGCAGTGTTTCTATGTAGCTCCAGTATTGATGCGGCATATTGTACCATAGAGATTCAAAATTCCTATCATGGAATCCCTCCAGCTATGTACACTTCCAGATCTAGCAGAGCATCAGTTATGAAGATATTGCATTCCAAGAGAATGCCATCATTCCTATGTATCAGTTCTTCATATCAGCAGTGTATTCAGTCTCTCATTGAGGCCACCATTATGTGATATCAGTTGTATATCTATTGATTGGCTCCCATATTTTTTATCCTTGATTCCATTATTTATTCTTTTGACATTGTTACGAGCATGGGTATGCCCGCCTTGTCCATATACATGTCACACATTATATGTATCTCACCCATTGTTGGGAACTATTAATATAAAAACCAAAAGGCACTGTGGTCTGAACAGGGAAGCGACGCTTCTTCACAGGTCTCTCCAGTCTCTCCGTTATCCCCATGATCCTATGGTGTCTAGCGGCCATATGATGAGCTCCTACCCTCACACATCAGGGGGAAATTTGTTAATGCAAAAAATTGCTCACTTAGCTCTGCATGGTCTAAACCACATACATACATCATTTTTCTGCCATATTTCTCTTACTTTTGACCTTCACAACTATGTTTTACCATCATTCTCTCTCAAAGAAGGCCAAAAAACCCACAAAAGGGATAAAAACCCAAAAAAGGGCTAAAAACCCAAAAAATGGCTAAAAAACCCTAAACAAGGCTTAAAACCCTAACTATGGTTCCAAAACCCTAAAAGAGAGAAAATGTCAAAAAACCTAAAAACATATTATAAAAATAGTGTGAAGGTCTCTATCAAGAAGATTCTTATCCTCTTTTTCATTTATTCTATTCCGTGAGTACCGAGAGAAACCATTATTCTCAAAGTATTCACACCATTTTTTCCATCATTCCGTAGCCCTACCATCCCCCACCCGGTACGCTAAGACATCATCCATACCAACGAGCCTATGGAGAGGCGGTCCATTTCCAAGATCAGGCACGATGACCCATTTTCAAGAGAAAGAAGGTATATTTGTCATGTATTTGTTATTATTTAGTTTAGCCGTATGTTTATTGATTTCATTTTACTAATATCTTTAATTGTTGTAGATTTCTTCCCTAAACTCTACCCTACTGTCCCATTGACAGAAGGGAGGTGCTTTTACATGTAGCAAGGGTGAAAGCCCCGCAACACACACACACACACATACGTAAATTCAATTATTAACAAATAAAATCGCAACAAATACACATAATAATTCCTAACTTGTAAGTTTTAAATAATGATATAAAAATAGGTGATAAGTCATTAATTTTTTGAATTTGTGTTATGTATTTGTTAAAGTTTGATTTTTATTATACATAGAAACAAAGATAAGAATATGCGAAATTTCTCATATTTTATAAGAATGAAATTTTAAATTGAAATTTGATATACATTTATATAAAATTGTTTTACAATTTAACTCATTTAAATTTGGTTCTATATGCTTTTGGTTTTATTATTTTTTTTTAAACCCACATATGATAAATATAACACATCTTATTCACTTAAAGTGTAAAAAACCTCTCATCTCAATTAAAAAATATTGAAATCCATACTTATAAAATATATATCTATTTTTCCTAAAAAAGAAAAAAACAAACAAAGAAACCAAGGTGCTCCCTCGCACTCTTCTTGTTTTCTTCTCTTGAAAAAATATAATGATAAAGAATCCCTTATCCAAGAACCTAAACTCACCACGTGTGTCGCCGTAACTAGATTGGATCAAATCCTTAAGATTATCCATCGACCATAGTCCATTAAAGTGGAAGACAAGATCGGCCTTATCAAAGAAGTGGGTTTCTTTTTGTTGTGCATTTTTTTTTCTTTATGGGATTTTTCGTGGCCACTTGATATTTTTCATTCAACTTGAATGATGTGTTGCCACCATTTATTATCATGTCTCTACAAAATTGGCACTTCAATCCAAATTTATTGAGTTTCCCTACTCACATCCAAAATTGGCACTTAGTGCATGGTGTATGTATACTTTTGCATGCTTATATCATTGGATTAGATAATGACTTTTACTATGGAGTTTGTATGTGTGGTGATGTTATTATTATTTTTAAGGTTAAATTATTGATATTTTTATTAAGAAAATTTTAGTTTTTCGTTGGTATGTCTATAATATAGAAGAGAGTTATTAAAAATTGATTTTATTAGAAGATTGAATTTTAAAAAGTGTAAATTTAAGATATTAAAGTATTTAGTAAAAAATATGTTGGTATAGATTTTACAAGTCATTTTTTAAAACATAATCATTTTAGAATATATAAAAAATTGTTTAAATTAAAGAAAGACATGGAAGATGAAAACTTCTTTTGTATTGATACTCATGTGTTGAGGGTCTTTAGTCTCCATATCCTCGTCTTGGTTATGGTTGTGTTCATGTTGAGTTGTATCGTCTTCCTTTAGTTTTCTAGTAAACTTATCATTAGAAATTTTGAGATTTAAGATTGAGGAAGAAGTCTTTTTTTTTCCAAATTGCAAAGATAGGTTTTGAAGGAAAGGCATTCCACCTCCAAAGCCTAAATTTGCTCCTTGTGTTGTAGAGTGGTATTCTTCATGAATTCATGTTATCTCTTATTAACCTTATCACTTTCATGGACCTTATCATAAAAAAACATAAGATATATTATTGTCTTTAATGAGGCCCTCGTGCATATGAAGGGCCCTTTGTGTTTATATTTGATCTGAGACAAGGTAATTTCCCCCACACCCAACACTATTCATGAATTCACAAATTCTAAATTATAACCATTCAAGGATTTAAGTCGACACCAACTCTGCCTTTTTTTCTCCTAATTCAAAGCTAGTATATTCAAGAGATGAAGGTTTAATTTCATAGAGAAGAAGAACCAACTGAGACCTTAAATGCCCTATGTAGACCAACTCCAATGCTCAAATATCCTATCATGTTGAAAAGTCTTGATCCTATGCCATACAGGTGCCGAACCTCGTGAAGCAACTCCTCTGCGTATAGTGCTTAGAATTGCAGGATTTAGACTCTGAACTTCGGGCAGTGATCCAGCAGCGGATTATGCGAGTAGATTCAGGTCCATTTGGGCGTAGGCCTTGGCCTTTCTAGAGTAAATGAAGGAATATTTTCCACATTATTGACTTGCACAATTGCCGGAGCATTATGAGGTGCAATCCTTATAGAAGAAGAGACTTATTGACCACCTAAATTCTAGAACAAACAAATTCACAATGTCATTGATATTGGGGTTCAGTATTGTCATTATTTTGATACCTTTTTGTCAAACCTTCGTCATATTTTTATCATCATCAAAAGACCTTAATGGGTTGAATATGCATAGTTTTGATAATAGGTATCACCATTTGTGTTTCCTACATTTTGAATGAATAATGAGGAGGTTATATACCTTGTGATTACCCTTTGAGTATGATTGCAAGGAATAAGTTGCAGAACTATGTAGAAGTTGTGGAATGAGTTGCAAAAATATGCAAAAGTTGTAGAAGCTGTGGAATGAGTTGTGAAACTATGTGAAAGTTGTAGAAGTTGTGGAATGAGTTGCAAAATGGTGCAAAAGTTGTGGAAGCCGTGGAATGAGATTTGAAACTCCACAAAAGTTGCATAAGTTGTGGAATGAGTTGAAAAACAATGAAGTTGTTGTGGAAGTTTCAAAAGCTATGGAAGTTGTGAAATAAGTTTTGAGACAAGTTGCAAAATATGTGGAACATTGGGGAATACTACGGAAGCTGTGAAACAAGGTGTGGTAGCTACAAAATGGATGATCATTATTGAATTTGAGAATATGGTGGTCATGAATATATGGTTAATATATTTGTAACAACTTTTGTGTCACAAATATACTTGTCAAGAGTTAAACAAGTGGTGTTTCCATTTAGATTGAAACAATTGATTTGGATATGGAATCTCGTGGAATTCTCTCAACAGTTGATTTGGTTTAATTAAGAAAAGTCCCATTCTTAACATGAAACTTCGTTGAAGATCAGAATGGTTTGAACAATGGCCAAACTAATTGTTTTTAGAATGTTCTATAGATCCTCTTAAAAGTATAAATAAAATGTTATTCCTTTGTAATAGGGGTTTTGAGGTTGTTGTAGAAGGAAGAGAGTTGATTGTAACTCTGCTCCAAATTTGTTAATATAAGATAGTTTCATCCTTCAATTATTTATGTTTATGTGAGCGCTTTGCAACCTTTGTGTTTTTTCATAGTGTATGCTTGAAGGAGGAGGGCCCCCTTTTGAGAACAAGTACTATGTGCATGTGTGTGTGTGTGTATGAGAAAATGTGTGGAATGATTGTGTTAGTTTGTATTTAATTTAATTTAATTTTCTTTGCATATAGTTGTGTTGCCGCCTTTCACACACCTGGGTCACGTGGCAGAAATATTCAAGCCACTCGGTGTGTCCTTGGGGGCAAGTCTTTAGTCAAGGCTATTACCTTGTTCTTGACTCCTCCGTTTAGGCTCAACTCTTAACGAAGCCAAGGGGGGTAGACCCTATTAAGTTACTAAGGCTAATTACTGAGTATGGTGATGTTAAACTGAATGAATTACTTAGGAGCTTGAAAATTAACCATAAACAACCATAGATGACAAGATACAAAATGAGCGCATGAAAGTACAATGCTGAGACACAATATATATATATATATATCAAGAAAATAACCAGTGCCTTAAAATGGAGTCAAAATAAAATCAATGTACTTGCATGTGCTTGGAGTGAATGTTTTGCAATTGTCTCTTGGTACGTTTTAAGTTAATGTGAAATATGAGTTGATTAAAATTAGGCGAAGGGGTGGACTCCAGATATACTCGAGAGTACTTGGAGTATGTCCAAAACTAAACCTTCACAGCTACCTGCAAGGAATATGTGGGCTGAATGGAGTCTCTAGTGCTATTGTTCATAACGCACCCGTTAGGGTGTGACAGAGATCGGCGCCCCGAGGTCACTTTTCAAGAGTTCCCGCTTCCTTTGGGTATTTTTCCACCGTAATGGTTTGATCTAGGTGTTGGATTTTCACCTGATAGTTTGTCAATTTGGGAGAGTGAATCCTAATTATTCTAGTCACTCAAATGCTTTTGATACAACTTGATTGATCGGACGAACCACAGCCAAGTGCAGAGCATACACACTGGAGTCTTGTCAATTTTAGTAAATTTTGAGATGGGTGTTCTTGTTAAAAAGAAAACCCTCCAGGAACCTCTTTCGATCCAAGTGGATCTCAATCGGGGAATCAAGGAGGGGTTAATTTTATAATAGCTGATGAAACAAATGATGAAAAGGAAAACACAGATACACAATTCCGGTTTTCTAATTAGTCCTACCACGCATCTCTTTCCCCTTTTGGATCTATCGGGAAGTCGTGGGGTAAGTATTAAGATTACTTTGAAATCTCAAATATGTAATATGAAATTGATAATAAATCAAATTATACTATCCTGCAGATTAGAACTACACCAGTTTGCAAAACAAAAGGAAAGAAAAGCAAAAAGGAAACACAAACACAAATCCACCCAAGGGGGATGGTGAATAGGCTCGAAAGAGCCTATTCGGAAGGACCTTTTCTTTTCATTAGCAGCGATTTACAATATCAGCAAATTAAAATTGATGCACTTTGTTCCTTGTTATCTGGGATCCAAAGGATTACAACAAGCTTGTAACAAGCTAGAATTAAAACACAGTGGTGGGGGAAGCTTCCAGGAAGCTCCGATTCGTCTAAGAGTCAGAAATTTGGCAGAGTCTCCTTCTCTTTTTTGTTGGACCTGCTAAAAAACAGTGAACAATCAAAATCAAATGTGCCCAGACACACTTTGAAAGTGTTTTGGGTTACTACACTAGTTACCGAAAAAAAACTTAAGTAAAATTTTGTTAAGTTGGGGTAATCTAGTTTTGCAAAAAGGAACCAAGGAAAGCAACCTTTCCTTGGGATCTTGGCTTGCTGTTTGGGCAGCCAATAAGATGTGCACTTTTATTGCAAAATATGAAACTTTAAAGTATAGCAAAGGAAACTACCTTAAAAGCAAGCTACAAATTTTCATTAAAATGCTTGCAAAAAGAGGATAATTTCAGCTAGATCTCTTAAAATATAACTTTATATGCAAAACGGAACTGAGATCTAAACTTAAGAAAGGATATTACTAACTAGATCTATATGTAATTTTCTTAATGAGACAAATCTAAGCAATAAGACTCTTTAAAAGTAACCAATTTGAAGAGAAATTAAGATTTTGAAGGAGGAAGAGAGAGAAAGAGTGTTTGAAGCCTGGGAATGTGGGCTTTGGATTCTGCTTTGGTGGAACACTGAGGGACTATGTCATTCAGAAGATATTGAAGATGAGGAAGATGCAAACTAGCTCAACCTCTTCTACAAGTGAGATCACTTGCAACTTAGAAATCCTTGCATAAACAGATGGTTAAAACACAGGTGCTACTGGAAGAGATAATTGGAAAGCATGCAATTAAACTTAAAATACATACAAATCCAATAGATGTAGAACAAGCAGCAGTAAGAGCATAAATCAAACTAGAATAAAATCTTACCCTAATAGGAGGGAGCTCTCTCCTTTAAGGCCAACAATTAACCAGCACAACAATGATAAATAAAGCAGATTATACCTCATAAGCATTTGACAATCAACATCCACACATGAAGAGCATTACACCATAGTTCTTGCCTCCAAAGCTTCTTTATTCCAGAATGAAAAACAATATAGTACAAGAGCAACAGCACCTCAATCCCAGTTCTAGCTAGCTCTGAAGAGGGAGCTTGTGCCTGGATATATACAAAAAACAGGAGATCCAGCCCAGGGGGGTGCAAATCCCAAGGAGATAGATCAAATGAGCTGATGGAGAGTCAATCAATGTAGATATGAAGCTGAACTAAGCCTACTTGTCAACCGGGGGGCTGATTGAGTTGACACATCAACCCATAAACCAACACATCAGTCCACAGAGCATCCAGGAGAGTCCACACGTGTGGAGGAGAGAGAGAGGGCACAATTCCCCATAAAGACGGCTGAAGATCAACTCTGGATCTGATTTGATCACCTCCTTCAGTCAAGGATTTGTCAGATCCAGTCAATCCAGTTCAGATCTGACTGATTTCAATCAAATCGACTAAGAATCCACTGATCTTTGATTTTGGATTTGCTCCATTATTCATCAATTTATTAATTAAAATAATCAATAATTGATTTTTTGGGGCTTTTTGACTTGAGTGATGGAAAATCACTCAAAAGTAGGAAATAGTGGGTCCATGGGTTTACATGGTGGTCTTAGCTTGAAAATGAGCACCTACATGACTGAAACTGATTACTTGGCCCACTTTTATTACAAAATCATTTTTTCCAATTAAACTATTAAAAAATAGCCTAAGTTTTGGAAAAATTAAATTTTAATAAAAAACACTAAAAAAACTAAAAAATTGAAAAATTGAAAAAACCTAAGGGGACTTAGACATGTTCATATGACGCGACCATGATGTCTATCATGTTTATACATTGACACATAGACTCTAATAACCTCAATAGGCCTAAATGCCAAGCCAACCACCCCAACTTTGGAGGTATGGAGTGAAAAACTCAGAAATTATCAGTCGTTTATTCAACAACCAATAATAACCAAGGGAAAAAACACCCTGAGCTGATCGGATTGACAAATAAAGTCTAAGAGACCGAGTCTTTTACAGACACTATCATGCTAGAACATTTATTACAATTCCCCCATGGGGTATGAACATGTGATATAGTACAACAAACACTTCCCAGAAGTACTTCCAAAGGTCTTCTAAAGTCTGAACAAGTTATCCTTGTGCGGTTCACCAGGCTCACTTGATGAAAAACCACTAAGTACAACTTAGGTGGTAACAAGTTGTTTAGAATCCCTGAGTCTATAATTTTTAGTTCATATATATATATATATATATAGTTGCAATCAAAAGAAATATCATTGCCATTTTTTCTATATGATATCACATCTCATGAATATCCACATATGATGATATCACATTTCACAAATATCCACATAGATGCACATAGGTTTGTGTAGCATAAACACAAGTTTATGGAATGGATGAATTCACTTCATGAACAACATGACTAGCAACTTAATATTGGGAGATAAGACAATGAAGAACAAACAAAATTATAAGAGACAAGGCAATGAAGAAAAAACAAAACTATAGTTAAAGAAACATTTTGCACAAATGAAAACAAATTGACCAAACAATAAGGCCAAATAATCCATTTCCATTAACACAAGCAACACAAACAAAGTCATAAATAGTGTGAAGCATAGGACAAACTCACACTCTAATGGGAATTTTCATGCATGCGAGTTTCCTTTGGTTTAACTTTTCAATCCATCAATATAGGATAGAATTCTGCATATAGTTTTTTATGATCCATGATCCTCATAGCAATTTTCGTCCTCATAACATATAGACACTCAACTACATCTTGAGCCTAACTAGACATAAGTGTTATTAGGAGAATTTACCTTGTGCGTATAAAGTCTTAAAACAAAAAATGTCATGTTTAGTATGGAAGTAACAGGATGTCCCAAAATGTTGAGAACTTTTAGTTTTTTTTTGTGAAGTAAAAAAATACTTATATTGACATATTTCTAACATTATTATAACTTATACTAAGCTATTTTCAACGCTATGTTTATTGACCAAGTTAAACTTGATCACATTATGCTCTTTAATCAATTTACTCAATATTAATAACTTGTGAAGTAATATATATATATATATATAATTTTTCAAATAAAAACCCAACCTATTCTTCAAATAAAAACCCATAAGACTATAAATACTCCCTTGAACATATGATTGCTAAGTTTTTGTTCTTAGATCTCATGTTGAATTTTTTATGTTAATCTTGAATTTCCTTTATGTAAATTCTAACGAAGTTATGAAAAAGAAATTACAAATTTATATATGCCTCTTCAATTTATTTACTTGTGTCGGATTTAAAAGAACCTTTTTAAGAGTCATTGAAAACCTTTAAACTAAAATAATAAAATAAATTTTACCCTGGGGAAAAGGACTTGGATTCATATAATAAGATATCGGATCCTACCTTATAGTTATTTCTTCTTATTATATAATCTCATTTCTCCTTTTTCCCATATATTTGATTTAATATGGCTTTTCATACTCTGATTTGAGTGAATCAATCAACACTCTTACATTATGTATTTTTCGATGTTTTGACTACTCTTTTAAGAGTTATGTTGAAAGGGGCATCACATTTTCCTTTGCTTTGTCTAAAAGTCCAAGAGAAACGTCACATTAAATGTCAAAACTTTAACAAAGGTCAATTCAACGCACTCTTATTAAATGTTGAAGCTTTGGACAACTAAAGTTAAAGTTAGGTTTCCAAGTAATGTGATGTTTAACGTTGAATGATATTTTAATTATCACGTGGTCAACATCTATAATGACATCCACTAATATTGCACATGGAGGAGGAGGGAACGAGGACGTTAAAACCAATTCCTTACGGTTAAGACAAAGGCTTCCAGGCTTGTTGCTTTCAACCCCATTCAAAGCATGGTGCAAGAGTACTTGTAGATGCTTATCTCTTTGATTGAAGTGGAGGTTTTATTTGTGGTAATGTTAGTATTGGGAATCCTTTTATTAGTCCTCACCTTTCACGCTGGCAGGGACTCTATGAATTGGTTTGCAATTGTTTTTATTAATTTACATAGAAATTCGTGTATTCATTTTCCTAAGTATTCAAAACATCATTTTATTGACCAAAGATAAACTTATACTTTTTATAACATTGCCTTGTCATTCCATCATCAACTCGGTCCTCTTACAACATCTTTTTGTGCCCCAATCATCAACTTGGAGGTCTTATTTGGCCTCAGATCGAGGCAAAGGGAAAATCTCACTGCAATTTAATCCGATATTCGGCTTAAAACATTGGATAACATATTAAAAATGTGATACATATCGGAAACATGTTGGAAAGTGATTTAATGTTAAGTTTAGCCATAACATTACTTCTTCAACATTAAATGTTAGGTTTGGATATAATATAGCGATCTTGGTTTTAAGTTACACATACATGGTCATTGTGGTCTTATGGTGGCTTTTGCAATGTTGGTGACTTGTACAAACTTGTGTCAGCTATCGTTGTGGCTCAACACACCTCCATAGTTCATTACAGTTCAAGAGTGGGCGTCCATCATAACTCATGCTCTTCTTCATCTCCAACATTGGTTTGGAGCAAGAGATGCAAAAGGATTTTCTGAGAGCCAATAGAAGGATTTTTCGAGAGCCAAGAGATGCAAGCAGAATGATTAAGAGGTTGCTTCATCCTCAGCTGTATCTTATTGTGGCAAATAGATGCAACCAAATATGCTTTGAAATCTCTTCAGTACGGCCTCCTCTATGAAATCTCTTCAGTATGGCCTCCTCTATAGCTTTAAGATTTTATCATCCTCCTCCATAGTTTTAGGATTTTCTTTTCTCTTCGTTTCACGTTTGATTTCCTGCATCGTAATAAAAATAGACAATAGACATTGAGACTATAACATATGGACACTGATTTAGAAATATATCACAAAAAATTAGGTAGTATTATGGTTCTCAGACCACATAATGATATGGATTGATCATAGTCGTGGATCATGGGGAAGAATCCTCGGGCTCGATCTCTAGTTGACAATACAACCCTACCATTAATTTATCTAAGGACATACCAATGTTCTTGTCGTGTGCATTAAACTCTGTCCATTAATGCATTGCATTGGAATATGAAGTTTGACAGGTTCTATTTATGGTTGGAAATGTGGAGGCCATGCAATACATCAAAGATCCTTACTTACAGGTACATTCCAATTTGCTAGAATGAAAAGGGTCCTCATACCCAAACCTCAATCCACTGCTGATAAACCATTTTAAATTTTGCATGGCGATTTGAATTTATCGTATTTTCTTTTCATGTGAATATCTTTCTTGGGTTTCTTTATTCTTTAAATGCATATCGCAAAATCCAAAGAATTAGCTTACACCATAAAAAATGAATTCAAATATATGTCCAAGGAAAAAATTGTATTAAAATTAAATTATTAACATATGAACAGATACAGAATTTCAGGCTAATACAAGTAAATTCAGGTGTATGCATGTGTCCACATGGCTATTGGATTTATCGTATTTTGTTTTGATTGGCACCCATGTGTAAAGTGAGGGCTAAGAGATTAAATAAAACAAACCTCACGGTTGCTTAACACTTAAACTCCATAACAAAAAAGTAGATCTTGACCTTGACTTTCAGGTAGATCTTGATCCGGCACTACAGAGACAATCCTACTGAAACTCTTAGTACCAACACTGTTGATTTCATCTAAACAACTTTTGGGCAGAGAAGTCGTAGAAGAGGTCTGAGTTTGCTTGAGACGTTTTGGATTATTTCTAGTGGGACCACACGATTCTGCACAGATCTTGCACTACATTATTAATTATATAATTTAATCCCTTGCACTACATTATTAATTATATAATTTAGCTTTAATGGTTTTCTGAAATACATGCTAACTCCACGGTACTTGGAGACGCCTCTGGCCGAGAATGCGATGCTTGTTCTGTAACAAAGACACGAAAAAACATAGAAATTTTAAACCATGTTTACATTTCAATTATGCATTACATGTTTTTATCAAAATTCAATGACGTAATGTTGTCCTTACCTATCAATGCAGATTTCCACAGTGCCTCATAATGTTTGAAGCTTTATGTATATCGATGTGCTAATTTTTTTTAGCATGTTAATACTTTGAAGCAATATCATGGTTTTTTTTTGTTTAGTGGGTCTTTCTTCCACTTTCAGTATTTCAATATTAACTACTCTGCTTTATTTAAAACTATGGTATCTCTACCTAACTTCCCTTTGAATCCATGCTATTACTTAAAGTTTAAAGTTTGCTTTTCTAAATAATAATTATTTTAAATTTAGCCCAAATTTCAATATTACACATTACCCACTTATGGAATAATAGAGAATATGGCGAATTCAATGGTGATAATTCACATTTTATCTCAACTTTCAAAACTTGCTATCGTTCAAGTAATCCGAATTCAACGGTGATAATTCACATTTTATCTGAAAGTGATAATTCACATTTTATCTCAACTTTCAATACTTACTCTCGTTCAAGTAATCCGTGGAGAAATGGAGTGGCAAGAATACGATATATGCACACATAGATTATCTCCAGTGGGCTTGAATGTTGGAGACAAATACATGTGGTAGGGAATTGCTGCCTCAGCAGCCCCTCTTGTTAGTTCTTGTTTTTAGGTTAGCAAGGATTTTTTGTATTTTATGAAAAGGCTTGCAATCTTTTCTATTAATTGGTACACAAATTCATGTAACCTAGTTTTATTTAAGGTTTTTTTTTAAAGCAATTTGTTCACCAATTAACAACTTTGACATTGTTTTGTTCACTAATCAACAACTTCAAATTTTTATTTGGCCTTATATCGAGGGTATTTTCAATTTTTATATTTCAACTTAAGGTCAAAACTGTAAGAGATCCTGTAACAAATAATTTGTAGATTAATGTTATCTTCATAATAACATTAGTTAACAAACACAACATGTTAGGGATAATAACATTCATGTTAATGTTTCGATGTGGCTAGATTTATGCATGTTTGTCATGTGTTCACCGTGTTTCCGCCTAATTTGCACCTCAGGTCATGTGGCAGAAATCTTCAAGCCACTGGGTGCGACCTTGGGGGAAAGTAAGAGTCAAGTGCTGTCACTTGATCTTGACTCCTTCGTCTAGGATCTCTCTTAACGAAGTCAAGGGGGGTGGTCCCTAGTAAAATAATCTAAGATTGTTTAATCTATGAAAATAAACAACTAATCTAGGAGATGTAATGATATTAAATATTGCAACTAAGATAAATCTACAAAGATTAATTAACTCATCAACATATAAATGACATTCACTCAACACATTAATTAATTTAAATACTCATAAATAAATGATACAATAAAGACCAATGTTGTTGGAGTGCTTACATGAATGAGGGTTTCTAGTGATTTCTCAATAAGTATTGCAATTATCTCAGTTGGTTCATTTTAAATTAATTAGATGAGTAGTTAAGGAGTAGGTTGATTGTTGGTCAATTGTTATAAAAAAATGTGGTAATGATCTAATTATTAAGGGAACAAGGGGTTCCAAATATACCCGAGGGGTACGAGGAATATGTCTCGATTTACTAACAAGTGGCTCTCATAGTGATGTGTGGGATAGATGGAGTCATGGGATTGTGTTCAACACTACACCAACAAGGGTGTAGCCTAACAGGGCCACATGGTCACTTTCTAGTAGTTCCCGCTTCACTTGAAGAATTTCTCCACTAATGAGTAATTTCGAGTAAGTTTCGAATTTTCACTTTTGGGATTAATTTGGATGTTATACTAATTACTAGTCACTCCATTCCCTTTTTGATTGTTCCATCGATCTAGCCAATGGTATGCAGTTTTCACAAGAGCATACGGGAATTGAAGCCTTGTTTATTTTAAGGATTTTAAACTTAAATGTGAGTTGTTTAAATCACAATACTGATACTCTCGTTTCCGAGAACACGGGAGGATTCGTTAATTTTAATGCAAGAAAGTAAAAACTTGAAAACATTGAAAAAATTGAAAGAAAAAAAAAGTGAATCCCCCCTGGGTGGATGGGATGTGGGCACTTGGCTTCCCACTTGTCTCTTTTTTTTACAATGATTACAATGAATAATATTTTGTTAGCTGGAATATTTCAACTCCTGTAGACAACAAGGTGTTCCACTGGTTTGAATGGTTCAGATCCAGAACAAATAGAGGACAGAGGTTGAAGACTCTCCCTAGATGCTGTAGATATCTGAAATACAAGGCTTTGATAGTCCACCTATGTACCTGCAATCAAGCTCAACACGAAACAGATCAAAGAAACCAGAATATGATCTACTAATCTATGCTAGTGACTAAGGAATCTAGCAACATATATGTGAAATCACAACAACAACAACATATGTGGGACAAAAATCATCTTCCATTAAAGAATATGAAGAAGTTTACAACCAAGCCTTAGTGTTGACATGCATCTCCAAAAGCTCCGACTCTAGCTCTCTATGCTCTCTCCAAATGATCTTGGGCCAAGGATTAATCCAACAGCATAACAATACCTTCAATGTTCTCCCCCTCAACCATGGCCATAAGCTTGTATTTATAAGGCTAGATGGATAGGTTAGGTTGAGAGATTTGTGGGTGAGGTGGCCTCCAAGATCATAAGATGGGGGATCTCGAGCTCAATTGACCCACTACAGTAGGGATAAGGGATATCTCGAGGCTTATCATCTAGAAACCTCGAGAAGCTTCTCTTTTTCCCTTTTTACCCAGGGTACCGTGTTTTTCCTTCAATGACAGAGCGATTCTGGTAATAACTGCTTATGGACTAAGGGCTATAAGCAGTGGGACAGCTTATGGGCAATAGAGTATGGGCGGTGCGAACAAGGGTACCTCTCATGGATAAAGGGGTATGCGTGGTGCTGGGAATTTTCATGCAAGATTGATGAAAAACCATTTAGTTTCCACTCCAGAAGCTGGGATTTAGGGCAAGTAGGTATGTCAAATGTCTTATCACATGATGGTGATAGGATTTTGGTATAACAGGATTCCCCCCAAAGCATGAGTCTTAGAGGGATACGATAAACGAGAGCTTTGAGAACAAGTCGTTGGTAGGAGATGAAAATATTGGCTCGATTAGAGCATGTCGTCAAGTAGGAATCTGTAGTACATCAGTATGTTGACTCATAGACACAAGTAACCAAACTCATAGCTGCGGACCGATACAAGGCAGATCTATGAGTGGAATAAACAAGCATGGCTACTAGAATACAACGTAGATCCATGTGATAGAGGACTCAAACTTTGACATAGCTACCAAACATACAATGTAGATCTATGTCATACAGACGCAAATTTGAGCATAGACACCACCATACAAATGTGGATCCATGCTAGATATACAAAACTCCATCGCAACCTGGGGAAAATCAATGAGCACTTTAAACAAATGCCCAGGGTCTTCGTCTCGTCCTCCACAAAGTACGATTCTATCCATGTGATTACAATGATTTGAAGTCGAACATGGTAGAAACCACTTGATTACCGGCCAATGATGTGACCCGTTAACAAGTACGAGGGAGATCACCACTTATGTTAATGATTCCCAAGGTACTCTAGTAAAATCTACTGAGTGTGAATAGAGGTCTTGACGTTGAACACCCAGTCAATTCTATCGATCAAAGGTCAATGATGTGAACCTATGTCGAGAGTGAGAGAATCTGTCATTAAGGCATACATATCTCAAGGTACTAAACATTGTTTCTAAGACTATTTCCTAGATGATGAGCTGATGTTGACAGGGATAGTCTAGTCAAAGGAGGGCCATGATGAGTCCCACATCGACGACACAAAACTTGAAACATAGTTTTGGAATGATGTGCATGTAGTAACCATATGACTGAATCAAAGATACTGACACAGAGACTGTGTAGACTGCAGAGGTAAGACTTCTTCAAATCCCCTTTAAACATCGGGCGGCACGACAAAAAGACTTGGAAGCATGACTAAACAGGACATATACACAATGCGATAGTGGATAATGCATTCTTTTGAAAGACTCAAAGGATTGACATGACTCATGAAAGTGGATCGTCATGGAGATCAGCTGAATACCCAATTGAATGACATGATTTTGCAGACAAGTGCCATGTTCAAAGGTAATGAAAAACAACTGCCATTATTTGCAAGATGATTCCCTTCCCATTTCCCCCATCATGATTGATGAGTGCCTCTTTTCGGTTTTACGAGTTCAAAGAGGGTAACAAACACTCGATATAGCTCGTCGGAAGACAAGTCCAAGCTCATATGTTTTATGAACCTAAGAGAGGAGGGGTTTGATCCCAAAACGGGTATCTCAATGTTTAATTTTAACGAGTCCATTGAAAGAAAACTCAGTATCGTTCATGTTTAGAGAGTCTGAACGAATACGGAAGAAGACTCCAAAGGGGTCCTTTTTCATATGATTTAGTCTCTAAGGCCCAAAAAAGTGTAAAATCATACCTTCGAGAACTCTTTCAGTCATGATTGGTTGGAGTGATCCTTTTTCATAAATAGTCCTATCCGAACCGAAAAAGAGATAACCTACCATCGAATGGATGACTCTTCAAATACTTTAATGAGCGTGAAGAAGACAAGATTGCTCGATGATATTTTCATATTTAGAGAGCCTAAAAATGGTTTAAAGAGAACTCTATGAGGTTTATTTACACAATGTCACTTTTTACGAGCCTTGAAAGATTTGGAAATGGACTCGACTATCTTTTCATGTTTAAGGAGTCTGAAAAAGAGGTGAAAAGAGGACTCCATTAATCTTTTTCATGTTTGAATCCAGAGCACGAAAAAGTAATAAACTAAGCTCAAACCACTTTTCATGTTTTAACCAGAGCATGAAAAATGAAAAGTAAGATCAACACCATCTTACTATTTTTAATGAGCTCGAAGATCAGTTGAAAGAATGCTCAGGGATTGGTTTCGTTTTTACGCAAGCTCGAAACCAATGGGTAAACTATGCTGAAAAAATCCCATTAACATGATATACAGAGGTCGGAATCTTTCCCCCAGCATGATTGCTAGTGAAGCTTACCCGATAGCATGGTTTCTAAGGGCTCGACATGCCCCCCAATATTTGTTTCATTTAACGTCGATTCTTCTTCCATACCCAACCTAAAAACCTGGTTACTAATGTGAAAATATTCACCAGGGGGGTAGGAAGAATGAGAATCGGGCAGGTGAAAAGAAGGTTCAAGTTCTAACACTAAAGTGAAGACTCAACTCAAGGGAAGGGGATCTGTTTCATTTTTACGCAAGCTTGAAACAGAAGGTAACTATGCTTGGAACACGGTCTCATTTTTATGCAAGCTTGAAACCAAAAGGTAAACTATGCTTGGAACATGATTTCATTTTTATGCAAGCTTGAAACCAAAAGGTAAACTATGCTTGGAAC
>LPNX010321978.1:18473-52791 GCA_001517045.1 Pseudotsuga menziesii
TTTGATCAGAACATGGTTTTATTTTTATGCAAGATTGAAACCAAAAGCGTAAACTATGCTTAAGGAGTGGTTTTATTTTTTAACGAGCTTGAAACCAAAAGTAAACTATGCTCTAAAACTTGATGCTACCCAACATGATATCCAGAGGTTGGTAGGTTTCCCCCATTTCATAAAAGCTAGCGGCTTAGCTCCATTATGATGTCCATAGACTAGAGCCATGCCCCCCATTTTACCGATGATGGGAAGAAGCTAACTAAAAGAAGGGGAAGGAATCACAAGAACATGTGGCACATTCAGGGTAGTCTGATTACTAGGAGTAATGTGATGGCCAGGTGTAACAAAGGAAAGCTGATCAATGGTCACAATCTTCCCATCATGGGGAAAATGAATAACTCTAAAGAGTGTGGACACAACAGCCTTCATGGCATAGACATAATCATGTCCAAGGAGCATATTGAAATCTAAAGGACCTTGGACCACCATAACATCAATACAAACAGTTTTGCCTCCTAATGTAATAAGCAAATGAGGAAGGATCCCTAAAGGTGTAGTAGGCCTTCGATTAAAAACAAATATTTGATCAGTAGCTGGCACAAGCTGAGGTGAACCTAAAGCTTGCCAAGCAGTTGAGGATAGAATACTAACAAAAGCCCCTTCGTCAACAATAGTGCGAAGCATCCGCCTAGCAGTAACATTCACAACTATCTGGAAAGGAACACTTGAATGAAGACGAGACTTTGTTAGGTTACTCCAGTCAATGGAAATAACCTCACTACTTGGAGAGGGTTCTGTTGAAATAGACAAAATTTCCTCTTGTCGAGAATAATTAGAACGAAGCATAAAAACTTCAGCAGGCTTTGGTTCATTCTCTATTGGAACAGAAGAACAAGACGAAGATTTGTTCAAAGATACTACTTCAGTCTTAACACTCTCTAATGAAAGAGTGGGATCGGGTGGAAATGACATCGACTTGACCACTTTAACTTCACTCTCCAAAGGAAGAGTGGGATCAACCACAGATAAATCTGAATTGATCACTTCGTCAACCAGTGGGGGATCGAGGGATAACTTACTATCACTTGTTGGAATCACCTGTTGATGATCAGTAATATTTTCCAACCAATGCGAAGCTTCATCCATGCTTGGACAAAGAAAAGTACGATGCATAACCTTGCATATCAAACAAGGATACAAGACTTTACCCTTACGACCTTTTACCAATGGGTCACTGGTTGAGGGAGTATCGTCTACATGATGACCAGAGGTTGATAACATAGACGGTTTGGACCTTTTAGACCACTCTTCTTGTACACGGGAGAGACCATAACACTCCTTAAAGGTGGCCCCCTTGCAAAGCTTACAACGGAACTTGGGTTTTCCGAGTGTTCTTTTAGAACGAGCACCATCAAGAGCAGATGGTTGCTACTTTTTCTCTTTCTTATCATTCTTCTTTTTACCCTTCCCTTTCTTCTTATTCTTATCCACATGACTACTAACCATAGAGCTTTGGTCAAGTGAAGAAGAAGAAAGGGGTGGAATAACAACCGATATAGAAGGAGAGGGATTAGGTTGAGGCCGATCCTCTCTTGGAGGAGAGGTGACATTTGAGACATTAGGTGTACCAGGAATTACTGGATTAAAAAGACAGACTAGTAATCCTATAGTTAATCTAGGAATATTTAGAGTGGCAATAAAGGGAGGACCAATACTTTCACTTGGAAGGAATACAAAAGGTACACCTTGGAAAGGGACCTCTTGAGTGGTAGTCCCAGATGAGGATGCCATCTCTAAACTCTCTAATAACCCCCTAACTACCATGCACAAGAAAGTACTACTCAAACTTAAAGTAACAAGCAAACATGTGAAAGGAGTGGATAAGATTCAGGAACCTCACAGGACAGGCCAAAAGGATAACTCAAATGGTTTGAGGATTCCTAAAAGGGTCTCTCGATATACGCAAGGTACAATGGAACTCAAATTGGTAGTAGTGTTGTCTAATGCATAACCATACACAAGGGGCCTTTCGATATACAATCAAGTATGTGAAGTACCTTTCTATATACCTCAAGGGTACGTGAAAGTCCGTTCGATATACCGACGGTACGTGGAAGAACCGCGCGAGTCTCAGGATGTAATGTGGACAAGTAACGACAGCTCCTACATTTAACAACACCCGAACACGTCTCTAACTTATCACTCAAATTGCTAAATTTTTTAACCTAGTACTGCCGTTAATTTTATCTTGTGCGTTCAGGTGGAACCATGGAGTGAAAACTTGAAATTAAAGAACATGCACACTGATCTATATGATAATGCAAGTTTTCCTCTTCAATGAAATTCTACCTAAGAGAGGGCGAGAGATTTACTTTTCTTCCAAAAAGTGCACGCCCAAATGCAAATGCAATTCTATCTTTTCAAACAAAAAGTAAAAAATATCAATGCACCCCAAACAATCTTCAAAGAAAAATAAAAAAGAGATCTAGAGAACATGTAACATAAATCAAAATGTTTCCTATCTTTTCATGCTTGAAAAAGACGCATAAAAACTTAATGGAAAGATGATTTCACTAACGTTTCCAAACAAATCTAACTCTAATGCACACAAAGTTGAAAATAGATGTTTCTTCTCAATGAAAGTAAGATCTAGAATTTCAAACAATCATGCACAAAATAAGAATAAAATCATCCAACAAGCTTGCGAATAAAGCAAAGGAGAGAGAAAACTAAAACTTCTCTTTGAAATAGACAAGGAAATGAAGAACCAATCTTTCCTATCAAGAGCTAAAAAAATCAGCATGCAAAAGGACACAAGAATCACCCCAAGCAAAGGAAGACTCAAAACAACATGGATCACTCATGCATTCCAAGTCCAAAACAAACCAAAGCCTACACATGAAAATGAAATGTATATTTCCAATTCCAATGAATAATATCTACAGAAAAGAGCAAGAGGTTTCAAGCAAAGAAAATAATGTAAAATATAATGCAAGAAACACAAACTCTCTTTGAATGTAGAAAGAATACAACAACCAAAGAGACTGTAGAATACAAAATTCAAAAATACACTTCATTTTCATCAAAAAAGTAAGCCAAAAACACACAAAAATCAAAATACAAAGTCTGGAACATGGCCTACCTGGCACCGCACAGATGAAGCTACTGAAAGACGATTTTGAGGAAGAACTGCTCCTTGCTCACTGGATTCAGGCGGTGGCACCGCGTATTGCTAACTAGACTCAGGCAGTGGCACCGCTCCTTGCTAAAGGCACATGTGAGGTTCCCTATGTAAATCCAAAACATCAAGGAGAACGAAGGATCTAGTAAAAAAAAGGCTAGATCAAGGCAAATATTGTTGAATTGAGTACAGAAACAGAGCATAAAAGACTGAAATGACTCAGATCTGGACAGATCTAGAGGTTTCAAACCCAAACGGAGTCAGTCAGAGAGTAGATTTGACTGAAGAGAGTTGAAGAAGGAGCCTGGATTCGGACAAGAGTTGCAGACTAAGGAAGATCAGAATGAGTGATACACAACTTCATTCCCCAGCAGAGTCGCCAGATTTGTTAGCTGGAGTATTTCAACTCCTGCGAACAACAAGGTGTTCCACTGGTCTGAATGGTTCAGATCCAGAACAAATAGAGGACAGAGGTTGAAGACTCTCCCTAGACACTGTAGATATCTGGAATACAAGGCTTTGTTAGTCCACCTGTGTACCTACAACCAAGCTCAACATGAAACAGATCAAAGAAACCAGAATATGACTACTAATATATCCTAGTGACTAAGGAATCTAGCAACATATATGCGAAATCACAACAACAACAACATACGTGGGATAGAAATCAACTTGCATTAAAGAATATGAAGAAGTTTACAACCAAGCCTTAGTGTTGACATGCATCTCCATGAAACTAGACATTCTCATCCCCAAAAGCTCCGACTATAGCTCTCTATGCTCTCTCCAAATGATCTTGGGCCAAGGATCAATCCAACAGCATTACAATACCTTCAATGTTCTCCCCCTCAACCATGGCCATAAGCTTGTATTTATAAGGCTAGATGGATAGGATAGGTTGAGAGATTTGTGGGTGAGGTGGCCTCCAAGATCCTAGGATGGGGGATCTCGAGCTCAACTGACCCACTACAGTAGGCATAAGGGATATCTCAAGGCTTATCATCTAGAAGCCTTGAGGAGCTTATCTTTTTCCCTTTTTACCCAGGGTACTACGTTTTTCCTTCAGTGACAGAGCGGTTCTGGTAATAACCGCTTATGGACTAAGGGCTATAAGCGATGGCACCACTTATGGGAAACAGAGTATGGGTGATGCGAACAAGGGTATTACTCCTAGATAAAGGGGTATGCGCGGTGTTGGGAATTTTCATGTAAGATTGATGAAAAACCATTTAGTTTCCACTCCAGAAGCTGGGATTCAGGGCAAGTAGGTATGTCAAATGTCTTATCACATGATGGTGACAGGATTTTGGTATAACATATTTATGTTCCTTTTTATGATAGGAAACGCAAATTTACAAGTTTTAAGGACTCGAAAAAAAAAGGTCACAGAAGAAAGACTAAGAAGAGGGGTCTCCAAATGGATTAGATCTTCAAAATTTCACTAGAGTGCCTCTCTACTCAATCACCTTTTGCTGCAAAACAACGATTAAATATGAGCCAAAGATGCTAGATAATCATTTAAAAGCATAAAAATTTAACAAAAAATTCAAATACTTTAAATATAGAAAATTTTAAATGTCACATTAGTACTTGTTATAAGATAGATCTTATAAGGAGGCAATTTGGCGAAAATGAAGAAAAAGGCGAGTTTTAACTTTTTGAGGTTTTTGTCAATGCCACATGGAGTATAGGGAGGAAAAAACCATATTTTACTACTCAAACGACCTATGCCAAGGTAAGTCCATTTTCATTGCCTTAATCAGCCCAATCGCAGTAAATGCCGCGCTATCGCCTCCACCATCAACGATTACGCTGCTGCTTTGTATCGGAGGAGACATCGGTCGAAACCATTGGTCGACTACAAATCATAATCAAACCTCCAATGGCACAGAGGGAAGAAACACATATAGAAGAAACACATGCAGAACAGCAGGTAACCAATATGGCTGAAGAAAATCTCATCCCGACTCAAGAACCAAGGGAAGAGATAGAAGCTGAAAACCCAGAGTATGCTATCACCAAATTGTTGAAGGAGATATCAGCTGCAAGAAAGAGGAAAATAACACAACAACAACAACAAGGGAAAGGTAATCACAAGCTTATCATTGCAAAGTCATCAGACGATGAAGAAGAACTGGCAGCTACGGTCATCGACATAATAAAAGATGCCTCAGTAAACAAAGTGTCGGTAGAAACCCAATTCCATAGATTTGTTGAGGTAGGGGCACAACAAGGACGACCAAATAAAGTGAATACCACACACACTTCGATGCCTGAATCTGTCGTAGATATTGTGTCTACACCCCCACCTCCGTCTCCGACAAAAATAACAGAAGAGCTAGTACCAGAACAACTCTCAATAAGCCCACTCGACCTATGCAAAAATGCTATGTCGGAGGCTGTGAAGGAGAAATTCGACCAGGACAGAGACCTCCAGGCATTTATTGAAAGAATTCCTGAGATATTCATGCCGGTGCAAAAACTTTCTACCAAAGCACCTTTGTTTGAAACTGGTGGATCTCGATAACATGGCCAAATACTTCAGGGGATAAAATCTTTTGCAACTATGACTTTGAACTTCGAGAGAAATCCCGACAAAGAATCTGAAGTTGTCACATGTTGGACCACGACTATCACTCCAACTGAACCTGAACCCCACCTACTAGCCTCTGAATCGACCAGAGGAGAGGAAGAAGAAAATATCGACGACATAAATCGAGAAATCAACCAACTCTTCTCCGACTTGGACTCACCACCCCAGACCGACAATCCACCACTTGACCACATTTCTGCCAACCCAATCACACCTTACCATTCACCAACCCCATCACCACCACCACCACCACCCCCCGACTCAGAACCCCTAATCCAACCAGCTGCACCAAAACCAACCCCACCACAACCATCAGCACCAACCACATCCACTTCTGGACCACTTGAATTTGAACAACCAGAGGAAGCATTCATCCCACTACCCCAAATAGAAATACCATCAACCACTGCTGCACAACAAATAGAAAATCCAGACTTGAATTTTGCAGGTACATAGGTGCCGAAACAAGCCGAAGCAGAGAAGCACAAAAAGAAGAAAAAGAAGAAGGACGATCATGGACAACCAACAATGTTCCACATCAATCTAGTTGGGTCAACCACTACGGTCAATGCAACCAAATTGAGAGATCCAGAGCTAGAACAACTACTAGAAGCATGGCAGGCGAAGCAAAGACAAGGAACTACCACAGACGTAAGGAACTAGACAACAAGGAAAAATAACAAGTTAAGTTCCTTAACAAGTGCAGGGACCTGGTCAAGTCTGTGATACCAGGCCTAATAGAGGTCGACATCGACAAACCACTAGAAAGAGCTTATCATCTATTTGAAAGCATGGTGTCGGCGCTCCTAGCATAGATTCAGGAAACAAAAGAAGAGAAGAAAGAAGAAACTGTCCGACTACTGATGGAGTAGCACACAGCCTTTTCCGAAGCCTACAAAGTCTTGCAAGATCACATGGAGGAGTCTGTAATCATAGAAGAAGTACTGAGAGACTAGCCTGCTTACTACGGGAAATTCTATCAGCACACCAGACAGACTCGACAAGGGATCCAAGCACTTGAGAAGAGGAAAACCACCGACGAAGCACTCAGAAGCACAATTGAGGATCAAATAGTGCTTGAGACAGCTAAACTTCAGAATCTTGAGTGGGAAGCACATCAGTGGGTGCATCAAGACATTCCCAACTTAGAAAAAGTAGACATCATCTGCCCGTAGATGAAACGATTCATGGAGATAGCAGAGGAAAAAGTACCAGTTTATGGGTCCCGACATGGAAAGAATAATTGAACTTTCCATTCAAGAGAAAATGTTGATCTTGTCAAGTCTGACTACACTCACCATCGACATACAGAAAATATTGCAAAGTTGGATAGATTTCCAACATCATCTAGCAGTGATAGGCCAGCAATTGTCGAAGTCCACGTACAGAAAAGACCGACCATCAAAGTTCACAGCCCATAAAGATCAAGCACAAAATAATGACTACTTAGATAGATAAGGAAGTTTTTGTACCTCCCTGTTTCTTCGGGATGAAGAAACATTTTGTTCATGGGGGAGATGTTGGAGGAGCAAGTCGGTATGCCGAATTGAATGATAGTTGACTTAGTTGACTGGCCGACTAAGTTAGTCAGCTGACTAACTAGAGATTAGGTCAGCCACCTAAAGTCGTGTCAGTTCACCGAAATGACATGTAGTTATTTTGTAACTATTTTGTAATCATATATATTAGGATGTTGAGCCAGATGAGAAATGGGTTTAGTTCTCTGTATTGTATGAACCCTCTCATGCTAATATAATTTGTTATTCTATATACTTGTTCTTGTCTCTTGTCTCCGTTATGTATGTATGTTTTAGTATGTATTATTGGTAACCTTATGTGATCTGTGAGATTACAACAGCTGCCAACTGGAAGGACTATCGCAGCCATGGAAAACAGGGAGGCAGAAGATCTGTTAATCAATCCGATAGTCGTAAAAACATCGCTCTCATCATCAGGGGTATTTTCTACAGAACCAAACAGTAGAAGCCCCTCTTTTTTTCCGTCCTCGGCATTAGTTGAAGGATCTTTTAACACAAGCATAGTTTTTTCACCATGTGGTGCAGTCAATAACAAAAATTTCTTTCCCCTGGACCCTGATTCCACCCTACTTGGACAAACCCTCCTAGAAATTAGGGATCTTCTAAATGCAGGCTAGTATGAACTGCTCCCTGTAGAAACAGCACCGCCGCACACAGACGGAGATGCCAACGTAAAAGGTTTCGTCAATTCCTTGCTAAAGGAAGGAGAGCCCTAAGAAACCCTTCGAGGCTTTGGCTCAAACACTAGTCACATCCCTTCGACATGAAATTATTTGGAAGAGGAGGGTGAAAATGGAAGCCCTGGGAGAAAGAGGAAAAACAAATGTCTGGCTCCAAGTGGCAGAAACCTAAATCTTGTCTGTGGTGTTAATGTGGCCATAGAAGATGTGGAAGACATGGATGACAATGTGATTGTAGGGAAGATAAGGGGAAGAAACCCTAATCATGAATAAATGAAGGCTTGGGTGCACACAAACTAGATGGGGCAACTAACATTAGTGACAGAGGTAAGTGGTCTGCCGAAAGGTTGGTATAGTTTTACTTTCAGCAACAAGCAAGAAGCAAACCAAATTCTGAGTCAGAATTGGTTTTATGGAACGATACCCATTATGTTTAAGAAATGGACTCCATTATTTGATTCTGATAGTGAGAGAATGAACAGAGTGCCCATTTGGGTACATCTACCAGGCCTCCCACTAGAATTCTGGAACCCAGCCTTATTGAAAGACCTTGGAAATGTAATTTGGACTTTCCTGGAAGAAGATTTTTCCTATCTACAAACCCATCAAAGAGCAGTGGCATGAATCTTGGTATATATGAATATCAGGATGGATCTCAGGGAGCACTTCAATCTTATTTGGGGTACTGTAAATAGAAGCAACCCTTGGACTACTAGGGCTTACCATTCAGATTCCATCGGTGCCACAAAGTAGGGAATTTGGAAAGGAAGTGTCCTATTACCTCCGCCACAGTCATTGCTTGAAAAAGGAGATACCCTAGGGAATATGAACCATAGGACAAAGGGATGAAAGCACCAGCAGCGGGGGCATCAACATCTAAGCCAGTTCAACCTCAAAACTCTTATGAAGAAGAGGCAGGCACTCATCATGAAGGGGAAACTCCACATCACTTGGGTATGTCTCCTATTCTTTCCCTAAAAGAGCGGTTAAATACTTTAAATATAAATGATACTGCACCTTCATCTACAAGCACTTTAGTCACAGTTATTTCCCTCTCTCCATAAGAAAAACCCTCTTCCCCCTATGCACAAGTTATTTCCTCCCCTTCTCACTCATAGGAGATACCTTCTTCCTCTCTTCCGACCCCTAATACACAAACCCATATTGACCCTATCACTCCACCTGCTTCCACCTCCCCAGTCATATTTCATCTTCTCTCAAGGGACATCCCGGCTCGAGCAATTCCCCCACCTCCCCTCCTTGGCTTGGGTAGAAACCCTATTCTCTCAACCAGAGGAAAAGGAAGAGGCAGGCCCTCTTTCCTCTCCTTTTCATGGCAAAAGGCACTTCAGGATCAAGCAAATGACAAGAATAAAACTCTTTTTGGGGCACTTAAAGTAGTACAAACCCCTGAAGGGGTTACCAAATGAAATTCCTCTCTCTCAAATGCAGGGGTCTTGTTGGTTGTGGAGCCTAATATTCTAGATCCAGAGATATTATTCAGTTGTGATTGTAACCCAGGAGTACTGTACACTTGTTCCCCCTGCCTTGGGGTTCGGGGGCAAAGCCCCTGAATTTTTTTTTGGGATGTGTGTTGGCCAATAGTATTGTGAACCCATGGTATTTCCCCTATAAAAGAGAGCATTGTAAATCAACTGGATATGGTATTGTATTGTATTGTATTGGAAGAGAGACTATGAGAGCGTGAAGAGGAAGTGCAACGATTTTCCTGCAAGGTGTATCCCTTCATCTTTCTGGACCGTAATAAAAGGACTGGCAAATTTGTTTGTGGATATAGCCCATCGTTTGGGTGAACCACGTTATATCTGTGTCTCTCTGTAATGTTTTAATGTGTTTTGCATCTTGTTTATTGATTTAACTGTATATCTGTTATTGCTCTGCGGTCCTGTTTTCTAACAATTGGTATCAGAGCCAAAAGGTCTATTTGGTTGGTAAACTCACAGGAAAGAAGGGTTCCTAGTTTGAGTGGGAGCAATGGCAGAAGAAGGAAAGTTTAGGGTCAAGAAATTTAACGACCAAAACTATTAGTTATGGAAGATGCAAATGGAGGACTATTTGTACCAGAAAGATCTGTACCTGCCGTTGGGAGAAAAAGCAAAACAGCCGGTGGCTATGAAGGATGAAGAATGGGAGGTTCTTGATAGAAAGGCACTAGGAAAAATACGGCTATGCCTGGCTTCGCCGGTGGCCTTCAATATTTCGAAAGAAAAAACAACAGAGGGTGTGATGAGCGCATTGAGTAAGCTCTACGAAAAACCCTCAGCTTCTAACAAGGTATTTTTAATGAAGCATTTATTTAATATGAAGATGTCGTAAGGTGGATCTGTTGCTGACCATTTAAATGAGTTTAATACACTTACCAATTAGTTAAGTTCTGTAAAAGTGAACTTTGATGATGAGATTAGGGCTCTTCTAATATTGGGCTCATTGCCAGAAAGCTGGAATAGCTTGGTCATGGCTATTAGTAACTCTGTCCCTAGTTCAAACACTCTTAAGTTTGATGATGTTGTTAGTGTTATTCTTAGTGAGGAAATGCGAAGGAAAAGCACAGGTGAGACATCAGGTAATGCGTTGACCATGGAGAGCAGAGGGAGACAAAACGAGAGAGGAAGGAGCCTAGGAAATTGCGGCAAGTCTAAAAAGGGAAGATCCAAGTCCAGATTCGGAAAAATAGAATGCTGGAACTGTGGTAAGAAAGGACATCTAAAGAAAGACTGCAGAGCACCAAAGAAGAAAGGTGAGAGGCAGCAAGAGACTACCTAGCAAGCTAATGTAGCAGGTGATGTGTTACAAGATGCTTTGATTCTTGCATTAGATAATACTAGTGATTACTGGGTAGTAGATTCAAGGGCTTCATGTCATGCTACACCCCATAGGAAATTCTTTTATGACTATGTTCAAGGTGATTTTGGGCATGTGTTATTGGGGGATGATGAACCATGTAAAATTGTTGGAAAGGGTAAGGTATGGATTAAGCTAAATAATGGAAATGACTAGTTGCTAAAGGATGTAAGGCACATTCCTGCTATGAAAAGAAATCTGATCTCAATAGGGCAGTTGGGAGATGGTGGTTGTTTGTCTACGTTTGGAAAAACGTGGTGGAAGGTCACTAAAGGATCAATGTTAATTGCAAAAGGAGATAGGATAGGTACGTTATATTTATGTCCTCATAATACTGATTATTCTATTTTTGTAGCTTCCACAAAAATAGGTGCAGCGTTGTGGCATCATAGGCTTGGCCACATGAGTGAGAAGGGGATGTAGATTCTCCACTCAAGGAAACTGCTTCCAGATCTGAAGCAGGTAAGTTTGGAATTTTGTGAGAACTGTGTTTATGGAAAACATAAGAGAGTTAGATTTATCAGGGTTGGGAAACAAAAGAAGAGTGAAAAGTTAGAGCTTATCCATACAGATGTATGGGGACCAGCTCAGGTACAATATCTTGGTGGCTCTCGTTATTATGTTACTTTTATTGATGATGCAACTAGAAAAACTTGGGTTTATTGCATTAGACAGAAATATGATGTGTTTGATACTTTTAAAAAGTGGAAAGTTTTGGTTGAGAATGAGACAGGAAAAAGGTTGAAATGTCTCAGATCTGATAATGGAGGTGAGTACTGCAGCAAGGAGTTTGACAGTTACTGTTCACACAATGGGATTCGTAGAGAGAAGACAGTCCCTAGAACACCCCAAGAAAATGGTGTGTTAGAAAGGATGAACAAAACGATCATGGAGTGTGCAAGGTGTATGAGATTGCATGCAGGGTTGCCCTTACAGTTTTGGGCTGATGTTGTAAACACTGCTGTTTATTTAATAAACAGAGGGCCTTCAAGCGCTTTAGATGGTGGCATTCCAGAGGAGGCATGGACAGGTAAACAAGTAAAATACTAATTTTTGAGAACTTTTGGTTGTGAAGCATTTGTCCATATTGATAAAGATGATAGAACAAAGCTTGAGGCTAAATCCAAGAAATGTACCTTTATTGGATACGGGGTTGATGATTTTGGTTATTGCTTATGGGATCTTAAAAATCACAAAATCATTAGGAGTAGAGATGTGGTATTCAATGAAAAGGTCATGTACAAAGATCAGTTGCAGGGAAATAAATAAGAAAAGGAAAACACAGATTACACAGTGCTTGATGAAATCAAAGAAAATGAAGTTCCAAAAGCACCAGAAAATCAAGAACAACAGTAGGTACTTGAAACTCCTACAACTGTAAGAAAGTCTACCAGGTTAAGTAGACCCCCTGAACGATTCTCTCCTTCAATGTATTATTTATTGATGACTGATTCTGGTGAGCCATAATGTTTTGAAGAAGCAATGCAGGTAGAAACTAGAAATAAGTGGGAGCAAGGCATGGATGAGGAGATGGACTCATTGGTAAGAAACCAGACTTGGGATTCGGTTAAGTTTCCTACACTAAAAAGGGTATTGTATAATAAATGGGTTTACATGTTGAAGGAAGAAGATGGAGGAAAGAAGCGGTACAAGGCTAGACTTGTTGTAAAGGGGTTTGCACAAAAGAAAGGTATAGAATTTGATGAAATATTTTCTACTGTTGTTAAAATGACTTCGATTAGAACTATTTTAAGTCTAGTGGCAGTAGAAGATTTGCATCTTGAACAATTAGATGTAAAAACGGCCTTTCTCCATGGGGATTTGGAGGAAGATATTTATATGCAGCAGCCACAAGGGTATGAGGTCAAAGGGAAGGAGAATTTGGTTTGCAGGCTGAAGAAGAGCTTGTATGGCCTGAATCAAGCTCCAAGGCAGTGGTATTTAAAATTTGATAAGTTTATGACAGAACAAGGTTATGATAGATTTCATTCTGACCACTGTGTTTATTTGAAGAGGCTAGATAACGGAAGATATATTATCTTGTTATTGTATGTGGATGACATGCTTGTTGCAGGGTCTAACATGCAAGATATAAATGTGCTCAAAAGAAAACTAGCTAAATCATTTGCGATGAAGGATTTGGGTGCTGCAAAGCAAATCCTTGGTATGAGAATAACAAGAGACAGGAAAAATCGCAAATTGACATTGTCTCAAGGTGAGTACATAGAAAAGGTGTTGTAGAGGTTTAGAATGCAGAATGCAAAACCAGTTAGCACACCTTTGGCAAGCCATTTCAAACTAAGCAAGCATATGTGTCCAAAGACACAGGAAGATATAGAATACATGTCCAAGATTCCCTATTCATCAGCAGTTGGGAGCTAGATGTATGCCATGGTGTGCACAAGACCAGATATTTCACATGCAGTGGGAATTGTGAGCAGGTATATGAATAATCCAAGTAAAGAGCATTGGAAAGTAGTACAGTGAATTCTCAGGTATTTGAGAGGTACCACTTCTCATGCATTATGTTTTGGAGGTTCAGACACTGTTCTATAGGGATATGTCGATGTAGATATGGCTGGTGATAAAGACAGCAGGAGGAGAACCACATGGTATGTGTTCACTATAGGTGGAACAACAGTAATTTGGATTTCAAAACTGCAACAGGTTGTTGCACTTTCAACAACGGAAGCAGAGTATGTTGCTGCTACAGATGCTAGTAAGGAGATGATTTGGTTGCAGAGGTTCATGGAAGAATTGTTTGAAGGTTTATGTATATCGATGTGCTAAATTTTTTTAGCATGTTAATACTTTGAAGCAATATCATGATTATTTTTTTGTTTAGTGGGTCTTTCTTCCACTTTCAGTATTTCAATATTAACTACACCGCTTTATTTAAAACTGTGGTATCTCTACCTAACTTCCCTTTGAGTCCATGCTACTACTTAAAGATTAAAGTTTGCTTTTCTAAATAATAATTATTTTAAATTTAGCCCAAATTTCAATATTACACATTACCCACTTATGGAATAATAGAGAATATGGCGAATTCAATGGTGATAATTCACATTTTATCTCGACTTTCAAAACTTGCTATCGTTCAAGTAATCCGAATTCAAGGGTGATAATTCACATTTTATCTCAACTTTCAATACTTACACATTTTATCTCAACTTTCAATACTTACTCTCGTTCAAGTAATCCGTGGAGAAATGGAGTGGAAAGAATACGATATATGCACACATAGATTTGCTCCAGTGGGCTTGAATGCTGGAGACACATACATGTGGCAGGGAATTGCTGCCTCAGCAGCCCTTCTTGTTAGTTCTTGTTTTCAGGTTAGCAAGGATTTTTTGTATTTTATGAAAAGGCTTGCCATCTTTTCTATTAATTGGTACACAAATTCATGTAACCTATTTTTACTTAAATTAAGTTTTTTTTTAAGTAATTTGTTCACCAATTAACAACCTTGACATTGTTTTGTTCACTAATCAACAACTTTGAATTTTTATTTGGCCTTATATCGAGGGTATTTTCAATTTTTATATTTCAACTTAGGGATAATTTGTACATTAATGTTATGTTCATTATAACATTAGTTAACAAATACAACATGTTAGGGATAATAACATTCATGTTAATGTTTTGTTGTGGCTGGATTTATGCGTGTTTGTCATGTGTTCACGGTGTTTCCGCCTAATTCGCACCTCGGGTCATGTGGCAGAAATCTTCAAGCCACTGGGTGCGACCTTGGGGGAAAGTAAGAGTCAAGTGCTGTCACTTGATCTTGACTCCTTCGTCTAGGATCTCTCTTAACAAAGCCAAGGGGGGTGGTCCCTAGTAAAATAATCTAAGATTGTTTAATCTATGAAAATAAACAACTAATCTAGGAGATGTAATGATATGAAATATTGCAACTAAGATAAATCTGCAAAGATTAATTAACTCATCAACATATAAATGACATTCACTCCACACATTAATTAATTTAAATACTCATAAATAAATGATACAATAACGACCAATGTTGTTGGAGTGCTTACGTGAATGAGGGTTTCTAGTGATGTCTTAGTAAGTATTGCAGTTGTCTCAGTTGGTTCATTTTAAATTAATTAGATAAGTAGTTAAGGAGTAGGTTGATTTTTGGTTAATTTTTATAAAAAATGTGGTAATGATCTAATTACTAAGGGAACAAGGGGTTCAAAATATACCCAAGGGGTACGAGGAATATGTCTTGATTTACTAAAAAGTGGCTCTCATAGTGATGTGTAGGCTAGATGGAGTCATGGGCTTGTGTTTAACACTACACCAACAAGGGTGTAGCCTAACAGGGCCACACGGTCACTTTCTAGTAGTTCTCGCTTCACTTGAAGAATTTACCACTAATGAATAACTTCGAGTAAGTGTCGAATTTTCACTTTTGGGATTAATTTGGATGTTATACTAATTACTAGTGACTCCATTCCCTTTTTGATTGTTTCATCGATCTAGCCAATGGTCTGCAGTTTTCACAAGAGCATACGAGAATTGAAGCCTTGTTTATTTTAAGGATTTTAAACTTAAATGTGAGTTGTTTAAATCACAATAATTATACTCTCATTTCCTATAACACGTGAGGATTCGTTAATTTTAATGCAAGAAAGTAAAAACTTGAAAACATTGAAAAAATTGAAAGAAAAAAAAGTGAATCCCCCCTGGGTGGATGGGATGTGGGCACTTGGCTTCCCACTTGTCTCTTTTTTTTACAATGATTACAATGAAGAATATTTATGTTCCTTTTTATGATAGGAAATGTAAATTTACAAGTTTTAAGGCCTCGAAAAAAAAGGTCACAGAAAAAAGACTAAGAAGAGGGGTCTCCAAATGGATTAGATCTTCAAAATTTCGGTAGAGTGCATCTCCAATCAATCACCTTTTGCTGCAAAACAATGAGTAAATATGAGCCAAAGATGCTAGATAATCATTTAAAAGCATAAAAATTTAACAAAAATTTCAAATACTTTAAATATAGAAAATTTTAAATGTCACAGTAGTACTTGTTATAAGCTAGATCTTATAAGGAGGCAATCTGGCGAAAATTAAGAAAAAGGCAGGTTTTAACTTTTTGAGGTTTTTATCAATTCCACATGGAGTACGGGGAGGAAAAAAATATATTTTAATACTCGAACGACCTGTGGCAGGGTAAGTCCATTTTCATTGCCTCAATCAGCCCGACCGCAGTAAACGTCGCGCTATCGCCTCCACCATCAACGATTACGCTGCCAACTGGAAGGACTATCGCAACCATGGAAAACAGGGAGGCGAAAGACCTATTGATCAATTGAATAGTCGTAAACACATCGCTCTCACCATCAATGGTCTTTTCTGCAGAACCAAATGTCGGAAGCCACTCTTTTTTTCTGTCCTTGAAATTAGTTGAAGGATTTTTAAACACAAGCACCGTTTTTTCACCATGTGGTGCAGTCAATAACAAAAGTTTATTTCCCCTAGACCCCGACGCCACCCTTCTTGGACAAACCCTCCCAGAAATTAGGGATCTTCTGAATGCAGGTTGGTCTGAATTGCTCCCTGCAGAAACAACACCACCGTACATGGATGGAGACGAAAACGTAAAAGGTTTCGTCAATTCCTTGCTAAAGGAAGGAGAGCCCAAGGAAACACTTTGAGGCTCCGGCTCAGACATTATTCACATCCCTTTGACATGAAATTATTTGGAAGAGGAGGGTGAAAATGGAAGCCCTAGGAGAAAGAGGAAAAACAAATGTCTGGCTCCAAGTGGTAGAAGCCTAAATCTTGTCTGTGGTGTTAATGTGGCCATAGCAGAGGTGGAAGACATGGATGACCATGTGATTGTAGGGAAGATAAGGGGAAGAAACCCTAATCATGAAGAAATGAAGGATTGGGTGCACACGAACTATATGGGGAAACTAATGTCAGCGACAGAGGTAAGCGGTCTGCCGAAAGGTTGGTATAGTTTTACTTTCAGCAACAAGCAACAAGCAGACCAAATTCTGTGTTAGAATTGGTTTTATGGAACGATAATCATTCTATTTAAGAAATGGACTCCATTATTTGATTTTGATAGTGAGAGAATGAACAGAGTTCCCATATGGGTACATCTACCAGGCCTCCCACTGGAATTCTGGAACCTAGCCTGGCTAAAAGACCTTGGCAATGTAATTCAGACTTTCCTTGAAGAAGATTTTTCCTATCTACAAACCCATCGAAGAGCAGTGGCATGAATCTTGGTATATATGAATATTAGGACAGATCTCAGGGAGCACTTCAATCTTATTTGGTGTACTGTAAATTAGAAGCAAGCCTTGGACTATGAGGGCTTACCATTCAGATTCCATCGGTGCCACAAAGTAGGGAATTTGGAAAGGAAGTGTCCTATTACCTCCTCCACAGTCACTTCTCGAAAAAGGAGATACCCTAGGGAATATGAACCATAGGACAAAGGGACGAAAGCACCAGCGGCAGGGGCATCAACATCTGAGCCAGTTCAACCTCAAAACTCTTATGAAGAAGAGGCAGGATCTCATCCTGAAGGGGAAACTCCACATCACTTGGGTATGTCTCCTATTCTTTCCCTAAAAGAGTAGGTAAATACTTTAAATTTAAATGATACTGCACCTTCATATACAAGCACTTTAGTCACAGTTATTTCCCTCTCTCCACAAGAAAAACCCTCTTCCCCCCATGCACAAGTTATTTCCTCCCCTTCTCACTCACAGGAGATATCGTCTTCCTCTCTTCTGACCCCTAATACACAAACCCAGATTGACCCTATCACTCCACCTACATCCACCTACCCATTCTTATTTCATCTTCACTCAAGGAACATCCCAACTCGAGCGATTCCCCCACCTCCCCTCCTTGGCTTGGGCACAAAACCTATTCTCCCAACCAGAGGAAAAGGAAGAGGTAGGCCCTCTTTCCTCTCCTTTTCATGGCAAAAAGCACTTCGGGATCAAGCAAACGACAAGAATAAAACTCTTTTTGGGGCAATTAAAGTAGTACAAACCCCTGAAGGGGTTCCCAAATGAAATTCCTCTCTCTCAAATGTAGGGGTCTGGAAAGTACCTGGAAAAAAATTTCCCTAAAAAGGATGATACATGTTCAAAAACTAGATATTAGTCTTCTACAGGAAACCCTAGGTACAGAAGCAGAGGTTTCTTCTTGTTTATCAACTATATCAAGAAATTTCTCTTTCCTGACCCAGAGTGCAAAATGACACTCAAGAGGTTTAGCAATTGGATGGAAGCCTTCCATCCTACACTGTATAAACTCATGGGGAACCTCCTTTGGCATGGGGTTGGAATTGTTCTGGGCAGAAGCAAACTTACATCTAAATCTTATAAACATCTATGGGCCTTACAATAACAGAGTGGCTTTCTAGGAATTAGTACAAGCCTCCCAGTTCCTTAAAAGAGACATTGTGGTAATTGGTGGGGATCTCAATTTCACTCTTGGAGGCCATGAGATCTGGGGTCCAAATGCAAGAATGGATTCCTTGGCCACTTTATTCAAAAATATCCTCCAGAACCTTAAATTGGTGGATATGGAACCACAAAAGCTTAAGCCAACATGGACAAACAAAATATCTGGGGAAAAATGAATTGCAAAAATATTAGATAGATTTCTATTGGGGGTAAGTCTAATCGAAAAAGACTTGCAGTTCAAACAATGGGTTGAATCAGGAGATGCCTCATATCATCTACCCATTTGATTGGAATTAATGAGAAATCCTCAAAAACCAGCCAGTCCTTTTAAATTTTGTGCAGCTTGGCAAAAACATGAGGAAGTCCTTAGGCTCATACACTCTAACTGGATCCCATATGGAGCAGAAGCTAGATCACATGCTGCAACCCACTTTGTGCAAAATCTTTCTCGCATCAAGAAGCTTTTGAAGGATTGGGAAAAAAACAAAAAACTCCAAGATGATCAAGCCCTTATCCATATTGAGGCAGATCTTGCTGAAATCCATAACCCATAAGGGGGAGGTATCTCAACAAAGGAAGAAAAGGAAATACTGATCCTTCTAGAGTCAAGTAGAAGAAGGCTTCTGGAGGAAAAGGAGGAAATTTTGAGACTAAAAAGAAGATCCATTTGGATGACCTATGGAGATGACAACACAAAATTATTTTAGGATTTTTCCAAGGGGAGAAAACAACAGAACACAATCTGGGAACTAAGAAACTTAGCTAATGAACTAGTTACCGCTTTTGAAGGAATGGAAGAAATTGGAGAATCCTACTTTGAAAACCTTTTCAGACCAGATCAACAGGTCACTATTGCAGAAGTCATCCAGACATTCCGCTTCTTCCCTGAAATAATTTCAGAAGAGGAAAATTCATACCTAATGGAAGAAGAGTTGAAAACCATCCTCCACAGTTTCCAGAAAGATAAAATCCCAGGCCTAGATGGGTGAACCATTAAATTTTTTCTAGCAGCCTATGACACAATAGGTCCTGAAATCCTCCATCTAGTAGAAGAATCTCGTATAAATGGTCTTGTTCACCCACCCCTCAACTCAACCTTCCTGGCACTTATCCCTAAAATAGACAACCTGGTCAACATGGAATATTTCAAACCCATCTCCCTCTGCAACATTACTTACAAAGTGATAGAAAAAGTGATTGCTCTGTTAGAATTTTATCATTGAAACTAGCATTATGTTATGATCTCTAACTGAGAGAATAACAAGTACAACAATCAAACAAAAGAGAAAATGAACATAATGTTTTTCCTCGGGGAAACCATAAATGGATAAAACCCTGCAACTTCCTCAGAGATAGAATCAGTAACAAAAGTAAAACCCAAAAACAGTAAGATGATCTCCCAACAACAGTAGCCTCTTTCTTCCTAGCCTCAGTGTCTTCTTCTTCCCGAGCTATGCACTAGAACTGAGTGTGAGTGAGAGTGTGATAAATAGAGAGGCTCACTCTCTATTTATACTAATTCTTGACTTGACAATAACCTACTAGGGCCGACTTCTCTAGGAGAGTCTAATAACCCTAACGCCTCATAACTGCAGGGAATTTAACCCTTGATCAATAGGAGGGTTACCCACAATGACTTGACATGACTTGTTTACATTATAGAACCTCCCTATAGGAACATAGGGGCATGACATGACTCAATTACATTACAGATACTTCTCAAAATAAACATTGGGGTACAATACATGAAATATACAAGTGAATACATTCCGAAGTTACATATACATCAACACTCCCTCTTAACTAGGAAGGTATTCTCTTGACACAATTTGTCAGCACTAGTCTTCTTCTCTGGATCATCTCGTCATCTGCATCTTCAAGTCATATTCATCTTACATCTGGATAATCACTCGATTTGGATCATCACTCGATTTGGATCATCACTTGATCTGGATCATCATCACTGGAACTGGATCATCACTGGATCTGGATCATCATCATTGGATCTGGATCATCAAAGGGACATCATCATTGGATCTGGATCATCACTACTGGATCTGGATCATCACTCAATCTGGATAATATTGGAGACATCATCACTGGATCTGGATCATCACTGGGTCATCATCATAGGTGCTATCTCATGATTCTTCTCGTCACATGAAGTTCTATAGAGCCAGCCCTTTTTCATGCTGGTTGTAGGCCTAACCTCCTTATAGGTCTTCTTCAGTGCTTATATTTGACTCTAATTTAGAATGGCCAACACTCACATCTACCCATGAGAGGAACACATCCAACATCATGTCAGAGAGGCACAACACTTACATTCACCATCATGACAATACACAACTACTATCATCTGTGAAAAGGCACAGCACTTACATCTGACCTCGACTCATCAGAAAGGCACAACACTCACATATGACCTTCACTCGTCAGAAAGGCATAGCACTCACATTTGACCTTGACTCGTTAGAAAGGCAGAACACTCACATCTGACCTTGACTTATCAGAAAGGGACAACACTCACATTCACCAGCATGATAGTACACAGATACTATCATCTGTGAAAAGGCACATCACTCACATCCACCAGCATGATAGGACACAACTACTATCATCTTTGGAAAGGCACATCACTTACATCTGACCTTGACTCGTCAGAAAGGCACTCAGTCCTAGACTGAGGGTTCCTGGTAACTAACTAGGTGACTCCATTTAGAGAATTGCAATAGCCCTTATATCTGATCATGTAGGAACCAATCCTACAGTCATATCAGAATGGCTCAACGACTCACATCTTACATGGAAGGAACTAATCCTCTCACCATGACATAATGGAAACAACCCTTATATTTGATCAAGTGGGAACATATCCCTCAATTGCATCAGAATGGCCCTACACTTATATCTGATCATGTGAGACTACATCCCATGGTCATATCAGAATGGCCCTCAGTCCTAGACTGAGTATTCCTGGTAACTAACCAGGTGCCTCCATTTAGAGAATGGAAATAGCCCTTATATCTGATCATGTAGGAACCAATCCTACAGTCACATCAGAATGGCTTAGCACTCATATCTGACATGGAAGGAACCAATCGTCTCACCATGAAAAAATGGCTCAGTCCTTACATCTGACCATGTAAGGAACCAATCCTCTCACCATGTCAGAAAGGCTCACGGACTCATCTCTTCTCCTTGGGGGAAATATCGATATGGAGAACACCAAGCTTCTTCCTGAAGTACTCAAACTTCACTCTGGCTAATGGCTTCGTCAACACATAAACTATCTATTCATCTGTCACAACATACTAGAGCTTCATTGCTCCTCTCTACACCATATCCCTGATGTAGTGATACTTGATCTCGATATGCTTCGACTTGTCATGGAACACCGATTTCTCCCACAACTTCACACAACTCTGGTTGTCGCAATATATACAAGTAGCATCCAACTGGAGATCAAATAAATCAGATAGTATCTTCCTTAACAATATTGCCTCACAACTAGCTTAATAAGCTGCGACATACTCTGCTTCAACTATACTCAGTGCCACATAGGATTGCCTCCTACTAAACCAAGAGATCACACCTGATCCCATACTGAAGAAACACCTTGAAGTGCTCTTCCTATCGATGGCACTTCCTACCCAATCCGAATCAACATAACCCTCCAGGTTAATCTTCTGGCTCGCCTCATACTTGAGCCCATAATCAACTGTACCCCTCAGGTACCTCAGAATATGCTTTGCAGCAATTAAGTGAACATGTCTTGGATATGTCAAGAACTGGCTCAAGGTGTTCATAGTAAAGAAAATATCTAGTCTCGTGTTCGTCAGGTACATCAAGGACCCAATCATCTGGCGATACATCATGGCATCAATCGCTTCTGATGAAGCGTCACTTAATAGCTTCAGGTTTGATGCCATAGTTCTGGTCCTGGCCTTGCAATCCATCATCCCGAATCTCTTCAGGATCTCTATCGTATATTTCCCTTGTCCCAGGGAAATTCCATCTGCATTCTACCACACCTCCATGCCTAGAAAATAATGCATCATACCCAAGTCCTTCCTTTCAAACTCGACAACAAGCTTCCTCTTCGTATCAACAATCAACCCATCCATACCTGTTACAAACATATCATCTACATACAATAGGAGCATCATTGGGTTGCCATACTCAACCTTGTAGTAAAGGTTGAAATCCGCTTTAATCTTGGTAAAGCCCAAACTGGATAGAAATTTGTCAATTTTATCGTACCATGTCCTGGGTGCCTGTTTCAAACTGTACAGGGATTTCTTCAATCTACACACATGAGACTCCCTTTCATGTGTCTCAAAACCGAGTGGTTGCTCCACATACACTTCCTCGTCCACTACACCATTCAAGAAGGTAGTCTTGACATCCATCTAGTGTATCTTCCATTTCATCACTCTAGCCAGAGCAAGTACTGATATGATAGAAGTGTATCTGGATACAGGTGCAAAGGTTTCTTCATAATCTATTCCTTCTTTCTAGGAGAAACCACGAGCAACAAATCTTTCTTTATATTTTTCTATGCTACCGTCTGCAGCATGCTTGATCTTGTAGATCCATTTGGAAGTTACAATAGACTTCCCTTCTGGTCTTGGGACAACATCCCAAACATCATTCTTCATCATCGATTGATACACTTCAATCATAGCATCCTTCCATTATTTCTGTTATGCCACTTCTTCATAATTTAAAGGTTATTTATGTTATATTTTTAACATTAACCTAGCATAACATTAGGATCTTTAACTGAGAGAACAACAAGCACAACAATCAAACAAAAGAGACAATGAACACAATGTTTTTCCCCAGGGAAACCATAAATGGAGAAAACCCCACAACTTCCTCAGAGATAGAATCAGCACCAAAGTAAAACCCAAAAACAATAAGATGATCTCCCGACAACAGTAACCTCTTTCTTCCTTTCCCCATTGTCTTTCTCTTCCTCAGCTATGCGCTAAAATTGAGTGTGAGTGAGTGTGTGATAAATAGAGAGGTTAGCTCTCTATTTATACTAATTCTTGACTTGACTAAACCCAACTAGGGCTGACATGACTAGGTGAGTCTAATAACCCTAATGCCCCAGAAATGCGGGGACTTTAACCCTTAGACAATAGGAGAGTTAACCACCTTGACTTGACATGCCTTTTTTACATTATAGAAACTTCCCGATAGGAACATCGGGGCATGGAATGACTCAAGTAAATTACAAAGACATCCTAAAATAAACATCGGGTTACAATACATAAGAAATACAAGTGAATACATTCCGAACTTACAATTACATCAACACTCCCTCTTAACTAGGAAGGTATTCTCTCGACACAATTTATCAGCACAAGCCTTTTTCTCTGTATCATCTGGATCATCATCGAGTCTTCATCATCTTCACCTTCAAGTCATCTCTATCTTCAAGTCACCTTCATCTTGAAGTCATCTTCACCTGGATCTAGATCATCACTCTATCTGGATCATCATCACTGGATCTGGATCATCATCACTGGATTTGGATCATCCCTCGATCTGGATCATCAACACTGAATCTTCATGGGTGCTATCTCATGACTCTTCTCATCACAGGAAGTTCTATAGAGCCAGCCCTTTTTCATGCTGGTTGTAGGCCTACCCTCCGTGTAGGTCTTTTCCAGCACTTATATCTGACCCTAAGTCAGAATGGCCCACCCAGCACTTACATATGATCATGTAGGAACCAATCCTATAATCATATCAGAAAGGCATGTCCAGAGGTCACATTTGACCATGTAGTAACATATCCCACAACCCTGTCAGAAAGGCCCAACACTCACATCCATCAACAAATGTTGGAATGGCTTAGCACTTACACTCGGTCATGTGAGGAACCAATCCTCCATGCCAAAAGGCTCTTCACTTATATATGACAACCAATGTTAGAAAGGCTCAGCACTTATATTCGACACATGCGAGGAACCAATCCAACATTCATGTTTGAAAAGGCTCTGCACTTACATTTGACACATGTGAGGAACCAATCCAACATGAATGTTCGAAAGGGCATGCACTCACATCTGATCATGTAGGAACCAATCCTACAGTCATATTAGAATGGCCCCCAGTCCCAGACTGAGCTACCTGGTAACTGACCAGGCGTCTCCATTCCCATAATGGCATTCAACGCTTACTTCTGATCATGTAGGAACCAATCCTATAGTCACATCAGAATGGCTCAACACTCACATTTGACATGGAAGGAACCAATCCTCTCACCATGACAGAATGGCTCAGCCCTTACATCTGACCATGGAAGGAACCAATCCTCTCATGTCAGAATGGCTTTGGGTCTCATCATTTCCCTTTGGAGGAAACCTCGATTTGGAGAACACCAAGCTTCTCCATGAAGTACTCGAAATTCACCCTAGCCAACGGCTTCGTCAACACATCAGCTATCTATTCCTCTGTCGCAACATATTGGATCTTCACTTCTCTCCTCTGCACTATATCCCTGATATAGTGATACTTGATCTCAATATGCTTTGACTTGTCATGGAACACTAGATTCTCTAACAACTTCACACAACTCTGGTTGTCACAATGTATACAAGTAGCATCCATCTGGAGATCAAATAAATTAGACAGTAGCTTCCACAACCATACTACCTCACAACTAGCTGAACAAGATACAACATACTCTGCTTCAGCTATACTCAGTGACACACAGGATTGCTTCCTACTAAACCAAGAGATCACACCTGATCCCATACTAAAACAACACCCTGAAGTGCTCTTCCTATCGATGGCACTGCCTGCCCAATCTAAATCAACATAACCCTCCAGGTTAATCTTTTGATTCACCTCGTACTTGATCCCATAATCAATTGTACCTCTCAGGCAGCTCAGAATATTCTTTGCAGCAATCAAGTGAACATGTCTCAGATCTGTCAAGAACTGGCTCAAGGTGTTCACAGCAAAGAAAATGTCTGGTCTCATGTTCATCAGGTACATCAAGGACCCAATCATCTGACGATACATCGTAGCATCAACCGTCTCTGATGAAGCATCACTCAATATCTTCAGGTTCGATGCCATAGGTGTGGTCATGGCCTTGCAGTCCATCATCCTAAATCTCTTTAGGATCTCTACTGCAAGGCTTCCCTTGTCCGAGGGATATTCCATCCGCATTCTACCACACCTCCATACCTAGGAAATAATGCATCATACCCAAGTCCTTCATTTGGAACTTGGTAGCAATATTTCTCTTCGTATCAACAATCAACCCATCCATACCTATTACAAACAGATCATCTACATACAGTAGGAGCATCACTAGGTTTCCATATTCAACCTTGTAGTAAAGGTTGGAATCTGCTTTACTCTTGGTAAAGCCCAAACTGGATAGAAAGCTTTCAATTCTACCGTACCATGTCCTGGGTGCCTGTTTCAAATTGTACAGGGCTTTCTTCAATTTGTACACATGAGACTCCCTGTCATGTGTCTCAAGACTGAGTGTCTGTTCTACATACACTCTCTCTTCCACTACACCATTCAAGAAAGTAGTCTTGATGTCCATTTGGTGTATCTTCCATTTCATTACTGCAACCAAAGCAAGTACTGATCTGGTGGAAGTGTATCTGCCTACAGGTGCAAAGGTTTCTTCATAATCTATTCCTTCCTTCTGTGAGAAGCCACAAGCCACAAATCTCGCCTTATATTTCTCTATGCTACCATCTGCAACATGCTTGATCTTGGAGATCCATTTGGAAGTTACAACCGACTTCCCTTCTGGTCTTGGGACAACATCCCAAACATCATTCGTCATGATCGATTGATATTCTTTGATCATAGCATCCTTCCATTCTTTTCGTTCTGTCGCTTCTTCATAGTTGGAAGGTTCTTTATTGATAACATCACATAGTAAGGCTACGTATCTGGAGCAGGATATGGTTCTCTTTCTTTCTCTGTGATTCTCTTCTGGAGCCCCATATCTTTCTACAACTTGGATAATTTCTCGTACCCAAGTAGGTTTCCTCTTGTGAGGATTCTTCTCTTGAGGTGGATCTGCAGGTCTTTGTGGTTCTTCAAATTCTCGATCTTCTTCTTGAATTTCTTCGTTCATGGTTGTATCATGAATTCTGGGTGCTTCTGCTTCATTAGGTTCTTCAGCAGGTCTCTTTCTGGATTTGTTGTAAGCTATGTCTTCATCAAATGTTACATCCCTACTGATATCGATATTCTTGAATTCTGGGAAGTATATTCTGTAAGCCTTCGAGATTTCAGAGTATCACACAAATATACCCTTCTTTCCTGAAGGATCTAGTTTCATTCTCTTCTCTTTTGGAATGTGTATGTACACTAGACAGCCAAATATTCTGAGATGGTTGACTTCTGGTTTCTTACTAGAGAAGACTTCTTCAGGAGTCTTGTTCTCGAGTACTCTGTGTGGAGTACGGTTCTGTACATACACCGTTGTTCTGGAAGCTTCTGCCCATAGATGCATGGGAAGATCCTGATCATGAAGCATTTCTCTTGCAGCTTCCATGATAGTTCTATTCTTCCTTTCTACAACCCCATTTTGTTGTGGATTATAAGGAGTGGAAAAATCCCTCTTAATCCCTGATTCTTTGCATAAGTCTTTGAATTCATTTGATGTGAATTATCTGCCATTATCTGATTGAAAGGTCTTGATATTCTTTTCTGTTTGATTCTCGATCAAGGCTTTGAATTCCTTGAACTTGCTAAAAACTTCATCTTTGTTCTTCATGAAGTAAATCCATGTCTTCCTAGAAAAGTCATCAATGAAAGAAACATAGTATACATACCCGCTTAGTGAACTTGATAAAATCGGTCCGCATACATTGGAGTGGATGATTTCCAAGATTCCTTTTGCCTTGCTTTCACTACTTGGAAATGTCTTCTTTGTATTCTTTCCTTTCGCACCTCCTTTGCAGACCCCTTCATGTTTTTCTTGAATTTATGGAAGACCTTCAACAACATTGCTTGCAAGTGATAGTGCATTGTAATGCACATGTGCAAGCCTTCTATGCCAAAGTTCATTTGGCTCTACTGTGTCATGGACCAAAGCTTGTTCTAGATGGACCTTCAATTTGTATAATCCTCCTTCTTGTTCTCCAATTACTATTGCATCATCAATAGTATTTCCTCTTAACAACATGAGGACTTGGCCATCTAGAAATGAAACCCTCATGCCTTTTGCATCCAATGCTGATATGGATAGAAGATTCTTCTTCAGTCCTGGTACAAACACGACATATTTCATCTTCATAGACTTTCCGGAGTCTAGATTGTAGGAGGATTCACCACTACCTTTTATGGGATATTGGTAGTCATCCCCAAGTTTCACCTTATGGAGTGAATTATGTTTGGATAGTTTCTAAAAGGATTCCTTAAAACCTGTCATGTGTTTGGAAGCCCCACTGTCAATAATCCAATCTTTACTTCCAGGAGTGACAGTTCCTGTGAGAGTGGAGATTAGAACATATTCATCTTCACTTGAAGAGTCTTCACTTTCTTGTTTTACTCTCTTGCTGGGAGGATCATCATCCTTAGTAGCGTGAGCATTATGTCTTCTTTTGGAGTTCCTCTTCTTCTTGGATCCATTCTTATTCATGGGACAGTTTCTAGCATAATGTCCTATTTCATCACATGTATAACATCTGAGTTTGGATGGATCCTTTCTTGATATGTTATTTTTTTGATGAGAATGCTTACCTTGGTGGTGATGATTTTCCCTTCTTCCTTTCTTGGAGTGTACTGTGAGAGCTTGATCTGCAGTTCCCATCTTTTCTTCTTGAGCTGCTATCCAACATTCTTCTTGAGAACATTCTTCCCACAGTCTACTGAACTTGACTAACTTATTTCTAGCACAGATTCCTTGGATGAAAGAATCCCATGATCTAGGGAGGCCATTCAAGGTTGTCATCACAATTTCTACATTCTCCACTTCTTCATCTACTACTTCAAGTTGTTCTTTTATTTGGGAGACCCTTGTGAAGTATTACTGGATGGTCTCCTCATTCTGGATCTTGACATTCTTCAACTGGTTCCTTGGAGTCATCTTTCGATTGATGTTCTTCCCTTCAAAAAATTTGGTTAGGGCATCAAACATGGCTTTAGGTGTCTTGAGGGAGGACACCCGTGGTATGAGGTGATCTTCGATAGAATCAACAATGATCCTCTTTTCCATAACCAACTTCTTCTTATGTAAGGCCTTGGCCTCATCTCCCTCTAGAACTGGAACCTCCTCACTGATATAGGAGTCCAACTCATTTTCTTCCAGGACTAGGGAGATCCTATACTTCCATGCTTGGAAGTTATCAGCTCCATCAAGCTTTTCATCAATCTTGGTATGATGAGACATCTTAACTGAGAACCTCAAATGGAAATACAAAAAATTTAGATCTTACCAGGTCAAGATGTTGGATCTGGATTTGGAGTTGAAATCCTGTAGTGCTGGTTTAGGAGCAGATTAGGGTTTTTCTTTTCCGGAGTTCTATCCAACCAAATGCTTTGAATCTGATCCCTAACTTATATTTTGGGGAGGAGATCAATCCAAGCCTAGGCTCACTGAAAAATTCCACTTCTATCAAAAGCCCTAATTTTCAGCAGTAGTGTCGGTTCCAAAACTGAAAAACCTCAGAATTGGATTTTGCTTCGACAGAAAGATGCGTCCTAGGGAGGAGAGTTATTCCACCCTACTTTTGCTGAAAATATGTGGAGAGAGATCCACAAAATAGGAATCCCTAGTTCCCACAGCTGCATAGTGTCTTATTCTAAGGTTAGCTCTGATACCATGTTATATTTTTAACATTAAGCTAGCATAACATTAGGATCATTAACTGAGAGAACAACAAGCACATCAATCAAACACAAGAGACAATGAACATAGTGTTTTTACTCAAGGAAACCATAAATGGAGAAAACCCCACAACTTACTCAGAGAGAGAATCAGCACCAAAGTGAAACCCAAAAACAGTAAGATGATCTCCCAACAGCAGTAACCTCTTTCTTCCTTGCCCCATTGTCTTTCTCTTCCTCATCTATGTGCTACAACTGAGTGTGAGTGAGTGTGTGATAAATAGAGAGGCTAGCTCTCTATTTATACTATTTCCTGACTTGACTAAACCCAACTAGGGCCAACTTCACTAGGTGATTCTAATAACCCTAGTGCCCCAGAACTACCGGGACTTTAACCCTTAGACAATAGGAGAGTTAACCACCTTGAATTGACATGACTTTTTTACATTATAGAAACTTCTAGATAGGAACATCAGGGCATGACATGACTCAAGTACATTACAAATACATCCCATAATAAACATCGGGTTACAATACATAAGAAATACAAGTGAATACATTTCGAAGTTATAATTACATCAACTGTAATGTCCCGGTTTTGACCCCGTTACATTAGATGTATATGATGTGTATTTTGTAAAGGATCATGGTGTGGAGTTAAAGGCCAAGGCCCCATCATTGATCGGTTATGCTATGTTTTGGATTTAAAATTGTCACCGGTTGTATATCGGGACATGTGGCATACATTATATTGGTCATCCTGTAAATATGCATCTATAATTAAAATGAACACAAACAGTTACGGTCGCGGCAACTAAATCGAATGGGGGCATGATTTTCACAAGGATAAGGGTGGGGAAATTTGTCAACCTTGGCCAATGAGGGAAAATACCCATGTGTTCTCTTCCTTTTGTCTCACCCAACCACTGCAATTAATAATTTCTGCTAGTAGCTGAGGGAAGTTATGGCAGTTAATTGTTTTGGGAGTGGGGTGGTAGGACTGTCAGTCCATGCCTCCACGCACACTCCACCCATAGTTGATTTCTGAATGGAAAGGAAAAATGCACTCTTCATCCACGCAGATTTTTCTTCCTCTCTCCACGAGTTGCTGAACACCCACGCACTGAAATTTCGCGTCCTTCCTATTGTTTGTTCATCCACAGGCAAAAACGGAGCTATTTTTCCTCGTGCAGGACCTCCATTGTCTGTTCCTTTCCTCACTAGGTCGAATTGCTTCCTCATGCACAAGAATTTTCCTGGTTTCCAGCTGATACAACGAGCTGAGAGTTGTGTGTTTTCACCCACGATTTCCTGAAAAGAGCCATTCACGTCCTCAGTTGTATGTTCTCCTTACAGATGAGTATGGTTGTGTAATTTCCGTCATTTTAATGCTGAGATTGGGACTATTGTTCTCCCGCCATGTTTAATGTTTAGTTCGGGCTGTGTAATTCGATTATTGGGAGTCGTTTTGGCCATGAGAGGGCCAAGAACGACTCAGAAATTGTTTTCCCTGTTTAAGCTGTGACAGCTAAATTAATTGCCTGAGTGCAATGGTTGGTCTTCGGACTGTGGGAGGAGCAGGGATGTTGGCTTAGATTTGCTTGATAAACCTGGTGGCTAGAAACCACACAGACAGAGCTAGAGGGCTGGCCTTCTTCTCCATCACCCCTGAATAGCACTGGAAGGGAATGCAGGGCCTGAGGGACTGTGTAGCAGAGAAGGGACTGATTCCTTGTGTTGGGTGTGTTTGGGTGTCTTAGAGGTCAGGCTAGTTCTAGTGTAGGTGTTCTTGGCCCTATAATGAGCTCACCAGCTTAGCAATTTGCCTTCTCCAGCTCCTTAATGGCCTGATAAACCCAACTGTGTTGGCTTGGCTGTGTTATTGTATATCCTTGGCTATGTGTAAGCCTGCTAGTTCCCTTATTCCTTGGAGAATCATGCCCAGCTCGGGGGTGGCAGTGCTTCTGAGAGATTAAGGAGCACGCTGGCCTATGGTTGGGTGGAACGTTGCAGCGACATAGCTGGTTGCGGATCAAGTTCATCATAAGATAAGTGATTTTATCCATTTTACTTCTGCAATCTTAATTTCTGTTAATGAAATTGATGAACATGTTAAATGAATACATGCATGTATGAATGCTGTTGTTTTCCGCTGTGTATGAGGATTAAATTGCATCTGTGCATGATAAACAATCCTGTGTACATATTTTAGTTCAATCTTTGTTTAAGCATTCTGTTTCAGCAAATTTTACACCTGTGCATGTTCATGGGGCTCTTAGCCCGGGTGTTTGAAGCCTTGGGTCGCGTCCTCTTCGCCGGTCGGAAGCATGGGGACATGACATCAACACTTTATCAATGAAATCACATAATAATTCTACATATCTAGAGGAGGACCTGGTCCTCTTTCTTTCTCTATGATTCTCTTCTAGAGCCCCATATCTTTCCGCACCTTGGATAGATTCTCATACCCAAGCATGTTTCCTCTTTTGGGGATTCTTCTCCTGAGGTGGATCTATAGGTTCTTGGGGTTCTTCAAATTCTCGATCTTCTTCTTGAGTTTCTTCGTTCATGGATGTATCATGAATTCTAGGTGCTTCTGTTTCTTTAGGTTCTTTAGCAGGCCTCTTTCTGTATTTTTTGTAAGCTGAGTCTTTGTCAAATGTTACATCCCTGCTGATGTAAATCTTCTTGAACCCTGGGAAGTATATTCTGTAAGCCTTCGAGCTTTTAGAGTATCCCACAAATATACCCTTCTTTCCTGAAGAATCCAATTTTGTCCTCTTCTCTTTTGGAATGTGTATGTACACTGGACAGCTGAATATTATGAGATGGCTAAATTCTGGTTTCTTGCCGAAAAAGACTTCTTTAGGTGTCTTGTTCTTGAGTACTCTGTGTGGAGTATGGTTCTGTACATACACCACTATTCTGGCAGCTTCTGCCCATAAATGCATAGGAAGATATTGATCATGAAGCATTGCTCTTGCAGCTTCCATGATAGTTCTATTCTTCCTTTCTACAATCCCATTCTATTGTGGATTATATGGAGTGGACAACTCCCTCTTAATCCCTGAGTCTTTGCATAAATATTTGAATTCATTTGATGTGAATTCTCTGCCATTATCTGATCGAAAGGTCTTGATATTCTTTTCTATGTGGTTCTTGATCAAGGCTTTGAATTCCTTGAACTTGCTAAATACTTCATCTTTGTTCTTCATGAAGTAAATCCATGACTTCCTAGAAAAGTCATCAATGAAAGAAACATAGTATACATACCTCCTTAATGAACTTGATGGCATCGGACCATATACATCGGATTGAATGATTTCCAAGATTCCTTTTTCCTTTCTCTCGCTACTTGGAAATGTATTCTTTGTATTCTTTCCTTTCGCACATCCTTTGTAGACTCCATCATGTTTTGCTTGAATTTTTGGAAGACCTTAACAACTTTGCTTGCAAGTGGTAGTGCTCTGTAATGCACATGTGCAAGCCTTCTATGCCAAAGTTCATTTGGCTCTACTGTGTCATGTACCAAAGCCTTTTCTGGATGGCCCTTCAACTTGTATAGACCTCCCTCTTGTTCCCTAATCACTATTGCATCATTAATAGTATTTCCCTTTGGCCACATGATAACTTGGCCATCTATAAATGCGAGTCTCATGCCTTTTTCATCTAATCCAGATATGGAGAGGAGGTTCTTCTTTAGTCTCGGTAAAAAAAATACATCTTGCATATTCATAGAATTTCCAGAGTCTAGCTTATAGGAGGATTCCCCACTACCTTTATTGGATACTGGTAGTCATCTCCAAGTTTCACCTTGTGTGGTGATTCAAGTTCTGAAAGTTTTACAAATGAATCTTTGAATCCTGTCATATGTTTGGAAGCCCCACTGTCTATAAGCCAATCATTGCGTCCATGTGTGATGTTTCTTGTGAGAACAGAAATCAAGAAATATTCTTCATCACTCAAAGATCATTACTTTCTTATCTGATTCTCTTTGTGGAAGGTTCATCATCCTCTGCAGCATGAGCATGATGTCTTCTCTTGTTTCCCTTTTTCTTATTTTGTCTTTTAGGACAATATTTTGCAAAGTGTCCTACTTCATCACATGTATAACATCTATTTCTAGAAAAATCTTTTCTAGTGTTATTTTTATGGAAATGCTTACCTCTAGAGTGATGAGAAGTTCTTCTACTTTTCTTGGAGTGAACCGTGAGAGCTTGATCTTCACTTCCCATATTTTCTTCTTGAGCTGCTACCTGAGCTTCTTCTTGAGAGAATTCTTCCCATTGTCTACTAAATTTGACTAACTTATTTCTGGCACAGATCCCTTGAATAAAGGAGTCTCATGATCTAGGGAGACCATTCAAGGTGGTCATGACAATCTCTACATTCTCCACTTCTTCATCTACTGCTTCTAGCTGTTCCTTGATCTGAGAGACCCTTGTAAAGTAAGACTAGATGGTCTCTGCATTTTGGATCTTCACATTCTTCAGTTGGTTCCTTAGAGTCATCTTTCGGTTTATGTTATTCCCTTCAAATAGTTTGGTCAGGGCATCAAACATAGCTTTAGGTGTCTTTAGGGAGGACACCTGTTAGCACTCCAAGAAACTACTTAGTGGTTATGGCTAAGTATGCTTGGTAACTTGAGAAATCATGTTTTTTGTGTTTTCTGAAAAGGTGGATCGATGGGATACCAAAATAGCACGATGGAGAGATTGCTTATCAAAATAGTTAAATGAGCCAGTGCTCTTAGAAACTGTAAATCAGACGCAATATAACAAGAAAGGTATGGAGAATACTATTTAGATAACCAAGTACATTTGGAATGCAGGGTCAGATCACCAAGTACATTGGGCATGCAGGGTCATACTAAACAGCAAAGAATTCCTTCATTCAAGTTCATGAGCATAAAGCTGAGCTAAACCTAAACCAAGTACAGAACCATTCAAGTTCATGAGCATAAAGCTGAGCTAAACTTAAACAGAATACATAAAAGAAAGATGGATGAAAAGTCTGATACAGAAACAAAAGGAAACTGTGGTTTTTATTGGAATAAGCAACCAAAGCATAGGCCAAAATTTCTCCAAGCTCGAACCCCTTTGGTTCAGCCTCAGTTCTTAGACTTTATAATTTTTACAAAGTAGTTTCAAGATCCTAAAAACATGGATCTTGTTTGAGTTAACACTAGTAAACTAAAA
>LPNX010321978.1:53102-79051 GCA_001517045.1 Pseudotsuga menziesii
ACATTAGCTGCCGAAAGTCAGCCTTTTCGGCAGCTAATGAGCTCTTGGAGGCTCGCCTAAGCTGCCGAAACCTGTAGAATTCCTGAAAAAAATGCCTTTGGAAAAAATCGATTTTCTCAACCGTCCGATGTCCATTTTGCATGTTCGAATAGTCGATTTTGATCTACAGATCATAAGATATCCACTAGTGCTTTCAAATTTGAATTTGGAGTTCAGGAAGGCCGTAAAAATTTCCCCGCAAGATCACGCGATTTCAGCAAAAAATTCCTCTTGAGTTATTTCATGTGACAGGGAACAACATGGGATTTAGGCATATTCGTTTAGAACACTGAGGCTTGCAATGATACTCAAAATTCGATGTCAGAAGTGTAAATCCTCAAGTTAATCAATACTGTAGATGATCTTCTGTTCACTATGAGAGAAACTCGGCGGGATTTTGAACGCACTGACCTAACCAAGTGACCTCCCATCAAGAGTTTCTGAGCACTTCAGTATACTCCCTTCATTGTCTAATACCTCCCTATTCCTCTGTTTGTTTGTACTCTGATTGCATTTCTGTACCTTTAGGATTATTTCCAGATTTGGATCAAATTCATGAGGAGGACATGCACAGAAGCTGTTATCAAGTGTATGTGTAGAGGATCCAAATCTCCTTTGCATTAGACCAAATAAAATGCCACGATGTCCTCCTGCTGTGATGACATTCGAAACCATTTACTGACGAGACCTGTCTTGATAAAGAGCCCTCAATGCTAGAATTGCTAAAATATGAATATCTTCAGGAATTGCACTTAGCACGGTAAAGCCAAAAGATGAATACAAATGTATTGCTGTCTGGTGTCTAGATATAAAAAGGCTATTGCAAAGCGTAACCTTGTTAGTAAAGAAAATCTAAGGCCAACAAGGACCTTGTATTCATCTAGTAAATGCTTCAAAAGACGGAGATCACTTCCTGAATGCATACTCAAATCAGGTATATGAATAACTTGCAGCCCTGGGTCTCTTGACAATTCCACTTCCAAATATAACCTGTGCTCCAAATGATCTGCAAATCTCTGACTCGATTTTTCTGCTCCATCAATGAGAAGTGATTTCCAAAATGAATTTCCTTGAACATGCATGAATAGTGTCTTTCAACCCAGTCAATTGTTTGCTGCTTTAATACATTTTGACGAGACATCTTAGTCGAGGAATGGCAAAATGATGTCAACTGAAGGAGTGCTTAGTATGCACATGGAAATATTTTCGGCAGCTAAATTCATTTTGACCAACCACCTTAGCTACCGAAAACAGCCTGTTTCGGCAGCTAACTAGGCTAAAATAGACCATTTATATTGACGAAAGTTGAATTTTTTTGATTTTGAAGGCCAAGACTCACAAAAATAATTTTTTTTACCCATTCTATCATCCAAAATGACGGTGGTCAATTTGGGAGATAACAAAACCTATGGTATGAGGTGATTCTTGATTGAATCAACAATAATCCTCTTAGCCATGACCAAATTCTTCTTGTGCAAGGCCTTAGCCTCATCTCCCTCTGGAACTAGAACCTACTCATTGATATAGGAGTCCAACTCATTTTCTTCCAGGACCAGGGAGATCCTATACTTCCAGGCTCGGAAGTTATCAACTCCCTCAAGCTTTTCTTGATTTCATCAAGATTGGTATGATGAGACATATTAATTGAGAACCTTAAATGGAAATACAAAATATTTAGATCTTACCAGGTCAAGATGTCAGATTTGGATTTGGAGCTGAATTTTTGCAGTTCTGGTTCAGGAGCAAATTAGGATTTGGATTTTTCGAAGTTCTATCCAACCAAATGATTTCATCTTGATCTCTAAACTTCTATTTTGAGGAGGAGATCAATCCAGGCCTGGGGTCACTGAAAAATTCCACTTCTGTGGAAAGCCCTAATTTTTGGCAGCAGTGTCGGGTTCAAAACTGAAAAAGTTCAGAATTGGATTCTGCTTTGACAGAAAGATGCGCCCTAGGGAGGAGAGTTAATCCAACCTTCTTTTGCTGAAAATATGTGGAGAGACATACAGAAAGTAGGGAGCCCTAGTTCCCGTAGCTGCACAATGTCTTCTTCTTAGGTTAGCTCTGATACCATGTTAAAATTTTATCATTCAAGCTAGCATTGTGTTAGGATCTTTAACTGAGCGAATAACAAGTACAACAATCAAACACAAGAGACGATGAACACAATGTTTTTCCTCAGGGAAACCATAAATGGAGAAAACCCTGAAACTTCCTCAGAGATAGAATTGACACCAAAAGTAAAACCCCAAAATAGTAAGATGATCTCTCAACAGTAGTAGCCTATTTCTCCCTAGCCCCAGTGTCTTCTTCATCCTCAGTTATGCGCTACAATTGAGTGTGAGTGAGTGTGTGATAATTAGAGAGGCTCACTCTCTATTTATACTAATTCTCGACTTGACAATAACCTACTAGGGCTGACTTCTCTAGGAGAGTCTAATAACCCTAGTTCCTCGGAACTGGGGGACTTTAACCCTTGATCAATAGGAGGGTTACCCACAATGACTTGAAATGACTTGTTTACATTATAGAACCTCTCGATAGGAACATCGGGGCATGACATGACTCAATTACATTACAGATACTTCCTAGAATAAACATCAAGGTACAATACATGAAATATACAAGTGAATACATTCTGAAGTTACATATACATCAACATGCTCAGCGGCTAAAGAAGGTACTCTCAAGAATCATCTCCCATGAATAGTTTGGTTTCCTAGAGGATAGGAAAATACAATAAGCAATATGTGTGGCTCAAGAAGGTATGCACACTGTAAATGTCAAAAAATAAAAAGGAGCAATCCTAAAAATTGATCTATCAAAATATTTTGACAGATAAAGTTGAATCTATCTAAGGCATCTACTCACTCATCTAGGTTTTGACTATTCCATAATAAATTTGATTTTTTCCTAAATATCCACAACAAACTTTGTAGTTCTCATAAACAACTATGATTCATCTTTCATTCACTCAGAAAGGGGCCTTAGACAAGGCTTCCCCCTCTCCTTGCTTCTATTTTTGTTGATAGTAGAAGGCCTGAGCAGAGACATTCTAGATGCAAAGAGAAGAGGTTATCTTGAAGGGATCAAACTAGAAAATAACCTCAATATCAACCATCTTTTATTTGTATATGGCATTCTTCTTTTCTACAATGGAACACTCCAAGAGGCAGAAAATATTTCAGCAGTTTTGAAGACTTTCTACAAAGCTACAGGGATGATATTAAGTGAACATAAGTCCTCTCTCACCACTTTCAACATGGAAGAAAACATTGTAAGAATATTCCTAACCCTTTTCCCCTTCCTAGTCGCTCACTTAGATGATGGGTTGAAGTATCTAGGTTTCAGGCTCAAGTCAAATTGCTATAAAAAAGAAGACTAGAACTGACTTGTGGAAAAATTTGAGAACATGGTAAACAATTGGTCCAACATATGGCTCTCGAGAGCAAGAAGACTAGTTTTGGTTAAATCAACCCTGGAGGCAATCCCGATCTATTGATGTCACTTTCTTGAATCCTAAAATCCATCCTGGAGAGAACAAGGAAAATTTGCTCAAAGTTCCTCTGGACAAGAAAGAAAGAACAATTGGTTCTTCCATGGGTAAAATGGGACCAAATAGCCAAACCAAAATCAATGGGAATATGGGGGCTAAAGAACACCAACCTCTTCGCTAAAGCTTTGGCAGAAAAAGCAGGTTGGAGGATTATTACAACAAAATGTCTATGGTCGAAGGTGGTCTACCATAAATATATAATCCTAGTATCCTTGTGGGACTGGATCAGAAACTCAATTACCATCCCTTTAGGAGCAGGCTCAATCATCTGGAAGGAAATCTGCAATCATTTCCCTTTAATTTGGAATGGTCTCTCTTGGAAGGTGGGGAATGGGTCAAATATAAGGTTAGGAGCTAATCCATGGCCAAATGGTCTCTCTTGGAAGGTGGGAAATGGGTCAAATATAAGGTTAGGAGCTAATCCATGGCCAATTACTAATCCAATTACCACTAATATATGGAAAAAGGGGTGGTTGGGACGCCATGAACTTGAAATCCAACCTCAGTAGACCCAATACTGCAACAGGTACATCACAACAGTCCAACTAGCCCATATCAGACTCATAGACAGAGAAGATGAGTTAGTCTAGGAAAATGCTTCTCATAGAACTTACACACCAAAAACATGATATCAACATCTATGCTTAACCACTTTCCAAGATGAACCTAAATGGTGGAACCCAGGTATTTGGAATATTAAATTCCCTTTGAAAGAAAAAGTGTTCATGTGGTGCACTCTGGACAATAAAACTCCAACTTGGGATAGAATGAAAAAAAGATCCATAGAGGGGCCATGATGGTTCTCTTTATGAAAAAACAATGAGGAATCTGCTAACCACCTCTTCCTAAATTGTCCATTCTCCACCCAGGTTTGGAAACACTCATATTTAATGACGAATTAGAGATACATGTGGACTGGACCCATGCTAGAAGATACCTAGAAAACGTGGATCAACACCCCTCAACTAGCCCACATAAAATCTCTTCCTCTCATTCACATATGGGGGATATGGATCTCTCAAAATCAAGCAATTTTCCAAGACAAATCCTCTTCAATAGAGGTCACAACAAAACAAGGCCTGGAAATCCTTTCTTACTTTCCACAAACTAAGGATGCACCTTCGGTAAGAATTATCACAACAGAATAGGTAGACCACACCATGCACTGGGATTTCTTTGACGGAGCCTCTCATAATATTGTCTTCGGGGGTGGTGTGACCCTCCACTTAACCCAAAACCACCACTTCCAGATCCAAATGGGCCTTGGGGAAGGCAAAAACAACTATGCAGAACTTTTTTCTCTAAAGCTCCTTCTCCAATTTGTACTAGAAAAGGGCTGTGGAAACCTTCAAATATTTGGAGATTCACTCATTATTATAAACTGAGTGAATAAAGTTCAACATTGTAGAACTCTTGCACTTAATACTCTCTATGAATAAGTAACCAGACTTTGGACATATTTTCATCACATTTCATGTCGTCGTGTCTACAGGGAACAGAATGCAGTAGCAAATCGCCTCTCAAAAGAAGGGGTGGGGATGGCCTTCAACACTTTGAAATTTTTTGAATATAACGAAGGGGAAATTTATGAATTCTATCACAAACCTTTTGCAGAAGCCGTTCCTACAAGACAAGATGACTTCATTTTATGCCTATTATACTCTTTTTTGAAGCAACAAGAAAAAGCTCCCTTTTTAAAGATGCAAGCACACAGAGATCCTTTCCTCTGGAATTTTTTGGCACAATACCCTGGCATAGAAAAATATGTTCAGGCTATAGGTCTGGGATTTTTTCTGGAAACTTTTACAGACAAAGTTTACCAGATGTATAATCAGCAGTTATAGAGATATTTTCTTTGTAATTTTTTGGGCTCAATTCTCGGCACAGACAGAGATGTTCAGGCTATAGGTATGAATTTTATCTGGAAACAGTTACTGATACAGTTTATCGGCTCTATAACCAGCAATATGAAAATGCATACAAATATTGTAAAGAATTGTTTGGATTTAATAAAATAAACAATTTTTTTTTTCCTTGGGAAAAAAAATAAGCTAGATCTTATAAAATATTACTTTTTAAAATCAGATCTGAATTACTTTCAAGTGCATATGTAAATCAGATTAATAAGATATTCTCTAATATATTAATGAGATTCAAATATGCACTAAGAATTAGTAACCAAAAAGAAACTTGAAATTTATGTCGGAAATGTATCACCAAACGTGAATGATAATTAAAGAAAGGAAAAGTTTTGTCCACAAAGTGTTGCCAGTGGGATGAATTCTTTTCTTCAAGAACTACTAAAAAATAAGTAGACCTAATATGCTCATCCAAACCTCCAGTTTAGGCAACCTGTAAAAACTCTATAAAACTTACAATGGGGATTGAATGTCGATGTTACCTAATAACAGATACTTAACGAAAATATGAATTCAAGAAAGAATAATCATAAATTCATAAGTAATATATTACAAATAACAATAAAAATCAATCATGAAAGTATTACTTCCTATCTTACTAGATCACAGTTCCCTTCAAAATCCAACAATCTCGAACATATACAAGCTTGCGAAAAATATACAAATTAACTCAATACTACATAAAAGAACATACATCTGAACACCATATACCACACTTTCATCAACCTCAAAATCCTTTTATTAATCAATAATGAAAAAATTACAACAGAGTACAAGTAGAGGTTCCACACTTCCTAATGTCGAAATGAAGAGAACTTGCTCTCTTAAATAGAAAAACTTAGCATGAGGGGGTACTCTTGCTAAAGGATGAGCTTGATATCTTAGCGTCATTTGGATATGAGTATGACCCCCCATGATTTGGGGCATAAATAAAGAAATTACCAAAATGCCAAAAGCTTAACCTCAAACCAAATCTTTCTTTCTTGGGAAAAGCGATCATCTCTTGGAAAAAAATCCAATTTCATATTTAGAAATCATTTATTTTATTTTGGTGACTTTTAAATCTTTAGGAATAATTCTATTTATCTTTTCCAACTTACGGAATCAATTTTCATCAAGTTTCCAATATTTTATGAGTTGCCAAATTTCTCATTTTTTCCAATTTTTTGGCCTTTTCCGGGGTTTTGGAGTAATAATTAATTTTGGAGATAAAGAATTACTTGAAAAATTAAAAAAGTGGGTTTATGGGTTAAGTGGGATCTATGTGTTATAACACGAGCACCCCCATGGAAAAAACAACCTCCTAGCCACACTTTTATAACCTTTTAAAGTTTTACAATTAGCATATTAAAATAAGCCTCTACAAACAAAACAAAAAATCGGAAATTAAAAAAACCTATGGGGGAATTAGGACATGTTCATAATAAATTAAAATAATGATTATCATGGTAATATACATCGACACATAGGTTTTAATAAGCTCCCAAGGCCTAACCACCAAGGAAATTATTCCAGCTTTGGAGGCTTGGGTGAAAAGCTCAAAAATTATTTATCGCTTAAAAACGATAGATAATTAACAAGGAAAAAACAACCTAGAATAATGCATTGATGATTAAGTCCTAGGAAACAAAATATTTTACATAAATTCATCATGCTAACTCATTTTATTACAATTCCCCGTGGGGTATGAACATGTTAAAAATAAATAAAAAGAGCCTAAAAAAAGGTCTACATGGACTTCTGAACTTAAAATTTGAACAAGTAATTGTTCATCTTTGGTGGCTTAGTTAGAAATAAAACTTAGTGCAACTTAGTTGGTAACATCTGCCTTCAACTGTGGGACATGTGATTGATCTAAACTTTGTGGAATTCTATCATACAAAAAACCCAAAATCTCTGGTTCCTGCACAAAACTAGGATAAGTCAGTCACATATATATATATAACCAAATGAAATAACTAGTTTCATTTTATGATAGAAGATAATATACAACAAATGAATAAAAAATACTTTATATCTACACAATTATTATACAAAAAGAAAAGGTTCATCTAGGAAATAAAATGCAGAGGAAGGGTTAGAAATCCATCATACAAAGACGCCCCCATGGGCATAAGATGTTGTCATTGAAGAATAGCTTTAGAAGCTTCCCATTCACTAGAAGAGTCTACTTTTCACCATCCATGTCGCTTAAAAATAATGAATTGGCACCGGCTATGTCATGGATAATGTAGGGACCCATCCATAAGCTGTCAAAATTTCTGTTAACACTCCATTTTTAAAAGTTGATTTGAGATCTTGATAGGAGTTCTATGAGGGTCCCATTCCCACGAACTTCATGTGAAATCCCCTTCATGTTATCAGAAGTGCAAGGAAAAGGAGAAGATGATAGGTGTGTTGAAGGCATTGAACGAGACTCGAAATCAAAGGCTGAGATTAATCAGAGGTGGATCAATGGCTCCAAACCATTTCGCGTGAGCGGACATGCTCGACCAAAGCCGCATTTCCAGATCATGAAATGGATTAAAGGTCAGGAACATTGTATGGACAAGATGAGATCTGAGTAAGATCTACAGCCTCAATCAATTTCGCAAGCCATACTTGCGTAGGTAAAGCCACGATTTCAAATCACGAAAGAGGGGTAGTGGTCATGAAGATCAATAGCCGCGATAAGAAAGGAGAGAAATATATGGCCACGGTTTATTTTGCAAACCATTTTGGAGAAATATATATAGTGAGAACATTTGTGAGGGTATTGGTATGTGTTTAAATTCTTACAAACATAATTTACAATGGAGAGTGTGCCAAAGCTTGGGATTATTCAAGTGTTTGGAGGCACTATTAATCAATATGGCGAACTTGATCAATAAATTCGTGGGAGTGCTCTTACAATATATTATCTTACAAGGATAGATGCTATATGTTCTTAGTCTATGAATTATAGTTAAACAATTCAAGGTTTAGAAGCAATTTTTTTTCTTTCTTCTGAAAATGGTTGTTTTAGTCATTTTATTCAAAGAACTATTTCCGGCAAAAAAATAATCATTTTAAAAAATTGAAAGACATTTTTCATCATAAAATTATGATATACAATAAACTCTCTCATTTTTTACCCAAGTTCTAAGTATTGGGAGAATCGAAGTCATCTTCAGAGGGGAAAATGTTCAGGTTTCAAAATGACTGTTCTAGTCATCAAATTCAAAGAATTGTTTACATCAATTTAAGATGAATTTTGAGAAACTGAGAGAGGTTTTTCTTCACAATATTTCTATCCACAATAAACTCTTTTCATTTTTTGCCACATTTCACACACCTAGGTCACGTGGCAGAAATCTTCAAGCCACTCGGTGTGTCCTTGGGGGCAATTTTTGAGTCAAGGCTATCACCTTGTTCTTGACTCCTCCGTTTAGGCTCAACTCCTAACGAAGCCAAGGGGGGTAGACCCTATTGAGTTACTAAGGCTAAATTAATTAGTAAGGTGATGTTGAACTGAATGAGTTACTTAGGAGTTTGAAATTTAACCATAAACAACCATAGATGACAAGATACAAAAATGAGCGCACGAAAGCACAATGCTGAGACACAATATAAATATATAGCAAGAAAATAACCAGTGCCTTAAAAATGGAGTAAAAAAGAAATCAATATACTTGCATGTGCTTGGAGTGAATGTTTTGCAATTGCCTCTTGGTACGTTTTAAGTTAATGTGAAAATATGAGTTGATTAAAATTAGGCGAAGGGGTGGACTCCAGATATACCCGAGAGTACTTGGAGTATGTCCAAAAATAAACCTTCATGGCTACCCGCAAGGAATATGTGGGATGAATGGAGTCTCCGGGGCTATTTTTCATAATGCACCTGTTAGGGTGTGATAGAGATTGGCGCCTCGAGGTCACTTTTCAGAAGTTCCCGCTTCCTTTGGGTATTTTGCCACCGTAATGGTTTGATCTAGCTGTTGGATTTTCACCTGATGGTTTGTCAATTTGGGAAAGTGAATCCTAATTATACAAGTCACTCAAATGCTTTTGATACAGATTGAATGATCAGACGAACTGCATCCAAGTGTAGAGCATACGCACCGGAGTCTTGTCAATTTTAGTAAATTTTGAGATGGATGTTATTGTTAAAAAGAAAACCCTCCAGGAACCTCTTTCCGTCCAAGTGGACCTCAATCAGGGAATCAAGGAGGGTTTGATTTTATTATGGTTACTAAAACAAATGATGATAGAAAATGAAACGCAAAAATATGAGCAAAACACAATTTTCTAATTAGACTACCACGAACCTTTCTTCACCTTTCGGCTCAAAAGGAGGCTCGTGGGGTAAGTATTAAAGTTACTTTGAAAAAAATAGAAATGGAATATGGAATTTATTTTATGTCAAAGTGTACTACCCTATAGATTAGTACTACACTAGATTGAAAAAGATGAACGAAAAGCAAAAAATGACATGGACGCAAATCCCCCGAGGGGGGATGGGGAATGGGCTCGAAAGAGCCTATTCAAAAATTATTTTTATTACCAGGGGTTACAATATCATAAAAATGATATTATGTCTCTTTATTCTTATATATAATGAAATCAAGAGCTTACAAAGTACGAAAATTTAAGATTTCAGTCAAAAAGGGGGACCCCTGGGGGGATTCAAAGGCCCAAAAGTCACTTTCGAGCAGCAGCTCCTCCTTTTTTATGTTATGCCTGCTAAAAAAAAGAAATATTATTAGACTGAAATATTCCCAAAAGCACTCTGAAAGTACCTTTGGGTCAGCTTACTTTTAACCAAAAAATGCTAAGTAAAAACTAGTTAAAAAAGGTAAAATCTTGGCTTGCCTTTTAATCAGCCAATATGATGTGCAATTATTTATATATTAATCTTTTATAACAGAAAATAGAAATCTAATGCATGTAAGCTACCAATTTTCTTTAAAATTCCATGCAAAAAGGACGATTTCCCTAAAGCTAGATCTAGAATGCTTATGAAACCTTTTAAGAGAAAGATATAGACTATGGGATTTGAGAAGATATATCTATGTTAAATTTAATTTTAAGATGATATATCTAAATAATATCAAATCTATGAACAAAGTAACCGAGTAAAAGAGTTGATTTTGAGGGAGGAAGAGGAGGAGAGAAATGTTGGTAGCCTTGAAGATCCACCGGAGCTTTCAGGTGGAATGTCGAGGGACTATGCCTTTGGAAGGTTTAGGAGAGAGTGAAGAAGAAAACTAGATCAGCATCCTCTCCAATATAGGAACATACATCTTAGCTGAAATAAAAAAAACTTGCCGAAATACTTGTGAGATCCGATTAGTACATACATAGAGATTCATAATAACATGCATATAAACTTATAAAACATGATTAATGTAGATCTCTAAACATGCATCAAAGGAAAGATATGGCCAATAAACTTATTGAAAAGCACCTTTCCTATCAAGATTATAATAAGATTATTATCAATCTTAGCAATGAATCCACAAGCAATCAGCAAATTATGAACACAGATACAGTATACCTTAGTAAAAAACGGCAATGATCATCCACACATACAATGGCACAACACCGTCTTGCCTCCAAAGCTTCTCTTTATTTCAAATGAACAATAACAATAGTACAATAGAAATAGCACCTCAATCCTAGTTCTAACTCTCTTGGAAGAGGGAGCTTGTGCTTGGATTTATACAAAAAACAGGAGATCCAGCCTAGGGGGGCCGCAAATCCCAAGGAGATAGATCACTGTAGCTGAAGGAGAGTCCATCAATGCCTGATCCATGTCTAACTGAGCTAGATTTGAGTCTCACTGAGTGCAATTGTTAATTGGAGAGTTGATCTGACTGACACCTCAACCTGTTGACTGAAGCATCCACCAAAACTCATACAGATGAGCCCAAAATGTGTGGAGGAGAGAGGGAGGGAGAAATTCCCCATAAAGGATGCTGAAGATCAACTCTGGATCTGATTTGATCATGTCCTTCAGTCAGGGATTTGTCAGATCCATTCAATTTGGTTCAGATCTGATTGATTTCAATCAAATTGGCTGAGAATCCACTGATGTATGATTTTGGATTTGCTCCATTATTCATCAATTTATTAATTAAAATTATCAATAATTGATTTTTGGGGCTTTTTGACTTGAGTGATGGAAAATCACTCAAAACTAGGAAATAGTGGGTCCATGGGTTTACATGGTTCTCTTAGATTTAAAATGAGCACCTACATGACTGAAACAGATTATTTGGCCCACTTTTATTACAAAATCAATTTTTCCAATTAAACTATTAAAAAATAGCCTAAGTTTTGGAAAAATCAAATTTTAATAAAAAACACTGAAAAAACTAAAAAATTGAAAAATTGAAAAAACCTAGGGGGACTTAGACATGTTTATATGACTCAACCATGATGTCTAGCATGTTTATACATTGATACATAGACTCTAATAACCTCAATAGGCATAAATGCCAAGCCGACCAACCCAACTTTGGAGGTATGGAGTGAAAAACTCAGAAATTATCAGTCGTTTATTCAACAACCAATAATAACCAAGGGAAAAATCACCCTGGGCTGATCGGATTGACAAATAAATTCTAAGAGACCAAGTATTTTACAGACACTATCATGCTAGAACATTTATTACAATTCCCCCATGGGGTATGAACATGTGATATAGTACAATAAGCACTTCCCAGAAGTTCTTCCAAAGGTCTTCTGAAGTTTGAACAAGTTATCCTTGTCCGGTTCACCAGGATCACTTGATAAAAAACCACTAAGTACAACTTAGGTGGTAACACCATTTTCACACAAGTGCTATGAGTTAGGAGCAACAAAGTTAGTGTTATAGGCAATGTTTCATGTTTTCCAAAGGACTATTTCAGCCATCAAATTCAAAGAATTGTTTCAGACAAATGCAATTTAATTTTACAAAACTGAGAGAGGTTTGTATTTCTAACATGCATATATTCAAAATCCTCCTTCAGTTTTTACACAGTTCTCATAGGTTGGGAGAATTTAAAAGATATTCACAAGTAATTTTTTCAGAAATTTACAATTTTACTATCTAAGTCATCAGTTTCATAGGCAGATTCCGAGTAGTTTGAGATGATTTTGAAGAAAAGAAGACATGGTTTTTGTCGGCCACATGGCTAGTTACAAAAACCTCTCCCATATTTCACATAGCTATCACCATTAGAGATATGTAGGAGAAACTTTGTTGTAACTGTTTCTATTTTTAGAGTTCAGTTAGGTTTCGAATTCAAGGTTAGGTACAGGTTATTCTTCTATAAATTAAAATGTAATTGATAGTTTTAGGGTTGGATTTTCAAGAGAAGAGATGATCTACATTGTAATGGCTTCAAGTTTTCAATAGATGAATGAAAATTGCAGAGGAGAAATGTTAAACCTTTTCATGGCAGAGATTCTTGTGCCATCTTTTTCTTCAGTAAGTAATTTCTTTATGTGACTGTTTATCCTATTTCTCACTCCATTTTGTATTTGCTTTCATGCTTGAGAATTAGTGTTTATGGGATAGAATTCATCTTGCATGCTCTAGGTCCATTGTTCAAGCATTTTCAAAACATTTTCTTCTAAAGTCTTGCAGAATTCACCCTATTTAGGTGCTCTGTTTGATGGGATGTCCCCCTTTGTCTACTAATAAACCTGCTAATACCTCAAGACCAAGGAAATGGTGCCTACCTTTCCTTTGTCACATAAATATTCAAAACCCTACCTCCTGCAACCTATTTCAGATCTGATTGTTGACTCCATTACCCAATGGTCTCCTCCATGAATGTCCTACCAAGTCTTTTAAAACAAACCTGTCCTATTTGTCCCATCAGAAATATGACCTTCTGATTGTCTTTGATTTAATTTCTTGAGTATAAAAAATTTGTAAATAGTGAGAGATCCCTCTCTAACTATATTAGGTTAGAAATACAGTCTAAAGCAGTTTTTCAGTTACCTCGAGATCTACCTTTCACAACCTGGGTACTTTCTGAGTGCTAACAAATTGGCGCCACTGTCGGGGAACGAAGGTTCAAATCTCCCTTGGGTATGAACGACATAGTTTCAGATTTGATTGTTGATGGTGAATAACAACCAGATATCAGCAAGGTTGTGCATCTTTCACCTAGTGACTCCATCTTCGAAGAATCTAGTTTTCAGAATTCGTATGGCGACTCCACTGTCAAAAGATTGTAAAGTTTGAAGAGTTGATTCAGTATATTCATTTGTCGATATGAGTTCTTTGTCTACAAGGTATGCTCCTATGAATCATGCTCACATTCCTCATTTCCAAATTGAATACCTAAAGTGGATTGGCAAACAGGTCTTCCAAAGATTAAAGATCAAAAGAATGATGATGCTTCCCTTCATTTGGTTAGATTTCATATGCATATACATAAGCTGGGAGTTAAATTGCATGAGGATTCTTTAATGAAAATTTTCATGGATACTTTAGAAGGAGATGCAAGGTCATGGTATGAAGGATTAATATTAGAAAGTTTGTTTTCCCTTACTGATTTTCATATAGTATTTCATGAACATTACAAAAACCAATACCCCTCCTTGTTGTCGGTTCAAGATTGTTATACGCATATTAAAGGTTTCATTGGAGATTTGGAAAATTTGTATAGTGATGATGAGTTAGTGGATGAAGATATTTTAGAAATTTTATATGAGAACCCATTTCAAAAAAAAGAAATACAAATTAGCTGTCCTCACATTCAAGAAAAATCTCAGCAGTTAATAATTTCTTCCTCGACTGAAAGAGACATGAGCCAAAACTCTGATTCAACCAGCTACATTTCTTTTCTTGAAGTAGATGATAATTTACATCAGTCTTGTCAATCTTTGTGTGACCAAGAAGGAAGTTTGGATGGTCAATCAAACCCTTCTTCATATTATTCAACCTCTGAATTTTTGTTTCAAGATGAGGCTGCTTATTCCCAATCAGAAAATTCCTTTTTGCAGCAGCAATTTCCTCTAAGTTCTAATGCTTCTGTGGGTGATTACATAAATAATTCTGATTCTACAAATTTTCAGTATTACAATCCCTCCACATATTTATTTTATGAAAATTCAATTAAATAGAAATCAAACCTTGGATTAGAATTGGAAAAAAGATAAGAGCATGAAGATGATCAGCCAAGTGATGGGAAAGAAGAGGGTTATACTCTTGATGTTTTTTTTGAATATTGCGGTCAGCTTGTTAAAAATTATGTTAGTGATGGTTTTAAAGAAAATTTTAGTGTACTTATATATAATGAAAAGGAAGAGAAATCATGCCATAAATCTCAGTATGTGAAAGAACTAATAGTGTGTAATAAGCAAAGGGATCACAAAGAAGGAGATGAGGACTCTCAATGGGATGTTTCTTTAAATATTTCCAATTCAGAAACGTTTTGTCAAGAAGACATCTTTCTGCTTAATCTTGTTGAAGAACAAAATGATATTCCTCTTGAAGTGCTTGAGAAGAATGGAATTGTAAATTTAGAAATATTAAATAAAGTTTCTGATATATCATTTAAAAACAACCATGAGAATTCCTTTCAAAGCTCTTTTAAAGATCGGTTTGACAATATGCAAGAAGAGTTACTTTTTGGACAGCCTTGTCATGACAAATAGGTGATTGGGTTTTTTGAAATTTGTCATGTTTTTTATGATCTAGTAGCAGAGTACATAGATAATTTTTTTAGATGGAGTAGTTGGTTATATGTTTGCAGCAAAGGACAAATTTTTCATCATAACCTATGGCTATTTTGTTCTTATGTTCTAATTTCGATCAAGCATGAGGAAGAAATGGAATTTTTGGATAAATTGCTTGATTGACTTCATTGGAAGTTGGATTTTGCTTGATTGGGAATTTGTGCTTAGTTAAGTAGGATAGGTATGCATGAATAAGCTCGACATGGCAAGCATTTATTTCAGCATTTTTCAATTTGGTTTCAGTTTCAAGTGCAATTCAATTATAGGTTATAGGTTGATAGAGTGGGATTTGTTTGCAAAATGGTTTCAGCTGATGGTTTAGTTCAGAATAGGTTGAGGATTTTAGAGAAAAATTAAGAGAAAACCAATGGATTTTGCACCTGTTCTACGGGGTTCTTCGCTACCTCGTAGGGAGGATAACATCCCTAGTTGGAGCCAGTTGTTAGCACAAAATTTATTTTTGTCGAAATTGGTCTTATTTCCTTCAAACATTTAAGTTTTCATGGGTGATTGAGTTGGTTTTCAAATTTTTCTCATTAAGCCATTTCCAAGTTAGCAAAGAAAATAAGTTAAAGGCATTTTAGGTAAAAAGAGAAATGATTTTTTCACAAGTGGGGCAAAAAGTTTTATTCACTTTTGAATGAAATTTATAAAATGGGTTTCATAAACAAATGATTGGATTTATATTCAAGCCTATATAATTTTGGATATTAAAGAATTTACTTTGTCCAAGCTAAAAAAGGGACCTCGTATTCACCAAAACAAGTCCTCCATGAAGGTTCAAGCGCTAAGCTTTCACAAGATCTATTACCTTTCTTTGTTCCTTAAGGCATAATCAAACCACTATCACATATAATAATCCAACGGTTCAAACAAAAAGTGAAATGTCATCAACGGTCCCATTCTATTACGGAGTGCGAAATTGTGAGATAATTAAAGGGGAAGAGTGGTGGCGGAATTTTAAACCACTTTCCACGTGGTAAATTTTGGTGAGTTCCGTTGAGGAAAGAGGTAAAGGAAAAACAATTTGGTAAGGGTCCCAGAATGAGCTAGTGTATAAAAAGTGAGTTGAATTCGATAAATTCATTTTCGCTTGCATTCGTTTATGGTGAATGAACACATTGGATAAGTTGTTTCATGATACAACTGGTAGCATTGCACCAGAAAGAGTTGTTGGTTATCAACGTGCAAATAAGGAGGTATCTATTTTGTGTAACAATAAAAAATGTGTCTCAAAGTCTCATGGTGTTCAAATGGAAAAAACTTGAAGGGAAAATGGCGGAGTTAAAGAGTCTGATCAAGGAGCTAGAAATTGATCTTAGTAGAGAAAGAAAAGGGAAGGCACCACTCAACAATGCAGAAGGGAAGCCCAAAAATAACATCAGCCTAGAAGTGTTGGAGAAATAGATATAGTGAGAACATTTGTGAAGGTATTGGTATGTGTTTAAAGTCTTACAAACATAATTTACAATGGAGAGTGTGCCAAAGCCTGGGATTATTCAAGTGTTTGGAGGCACTATTAAAAAATATGGATACCTTGATCAATCAATTTATGGGAGTGCTCTAAAAATAAATTATATTACAAGGATAGATGCTATATGTTCTCAGTTTATGAATTACAGTTAAACAATTCAAGGTTTAGAAGCAACAGAGCATATTTTATCTGAAAATAGATGTTTTAGTCATTTTATTCAAAGAAATGTTTCTGGAAAAAAAAAGCCTTTGCAAACACTGAAAGAGGTGTTTCATAATAAAATTAGGATCTACAATAACCTCTCTCAAATTTTACTCAGGTGCTAAGGATTGGGAGAGTTGAAGTCATCTTCAGAGGGAAAAATGTTCAGATTTCAAAATGACTGTTCTAGTCATCAAATTCAAAGAATTGTTTACATCAAATGAAGATGAATTTTGAGAAACTGAGAGAGTCTTTTCTTCAAAAAATTCCTGTGCACAATAAGCTCTTTTAGGTTTCACACACGGGCTATGAGTTAGGAGAAAAAAATTCAGTTTTACAAGCAATTTTTCATGTTTTCCAAAGGACTATTTCATCCATCAAATTCAAAGAATTGTTTCAGACAAATGGAATTTAATTTTACAAAACTGAGAGAGGTTTGTATTCCTAATAGGCCTATAGTCAAAATTCTCCTTCAGGTTTTACACAGTTCTCACAGGTTGGGAGAATTTCAAATATCTTCACAAGTTATTTTTTTAGAAATTTACAATTTTACTATCCGAGTCATCAGTTTCAAAGGAATATTCCAAGGAGTTTGAGATGATTTTGAAGAAAATAAGACATGGGTTTTGTCTAGGAGAAACTGTGTTGTAACTGTTTCTATTTTTAGAGTTCAGTTAGGTTTCGAATTCAAGGTTAGGTAGAGGTTATTCTTCTATAAATTAAAATGTAATTGATAGTTTTAGGGTTGGATTTTCAAGAGCAGAGATTCTCTACATTGTATTGGCTTCAAGTTTTCAGTAGATGAATGAAAATTGCAAAGGAGGAATGTTAAACCTTTTCATGACAGAGATTCCTGTGCCATCTTTTTCTTCAGTAAGTAATTTATTTATGTGACTTTTATCATGTTTCTCACTCCATTTTGTATTTTCTTTCATTCTTGAGCATTAGTGTTTATTGGATAGAATTCATCTTGCATGCTCTAGGTCCATTGTTGAAGCATTTTCAAAACATTTTCTTCTAAAGTCTTGCAGAATTCACCCTAGTTAGGTGCTCTGTTTGATGGGATGTCTCCCTTTGTCTACTAATCAACGTGCTAATACCTCAAGACCGAGGAAATGGTGCCTACCTTGCCTCTGTTCATAAACCTTCAAAACTCTACCTCCTGCAACCTATTTCAGATCTGATTGTTTACTCCATTACCCAATGGTCTCCTCCATGACTGTCCTACCAAGTATTTAAAAAAAATCCTGTCCTATTTGTCCCATCATAAATCTGACCTTCTAATTGCCTTTGATTGAATATCTTGAGTATAAAAACTTTGTAAATAGTGAGAGATCCCTCTCTGACTATATTAGGTTAGAAATACGGTCTAAAGTGGTTTTTGTTGTTACCTCAAGATCTACCTTTCAAAACCTAGGTACATTCTGAGTGATAACATTACTAAACTGATATAATTCCTCTTGGTTCTTATATAGAATGAACTCAATAGCTTACAAAGTGAAAAAATTAAATATTTTGGAAAATGGGTAGACCCCTCAGGGGTTCCGGATGGCCCAAAAGTCACTTTTTGAAAGAAACTCGTCCCCTTTCTGTTATACATGCTAAAAACCAACAATATTATTAAACTTAAATATTCCCAAAATCACTTTGAAATTACCTCTGGGTCAACACACTTTTAACCAAAAATAGCTAAGTTAAAAATAGTTAAAAAAAAGGGAAAAAAGGAACCAAGGAAAGCAAGCCTTCCTTGGGATCTTGGATTTCCTTTTGGGCAGCCAATATGATGTGAAATGATTGCTATATTTATCTTTTAAATTAGGAAAGAGAAATCTAATGCATGCAAGCTACAAATTTTCTTTAAAATTCCATGCAAAAAAGACGATTTCCTTAAAGCTAGATCTATAATTCTTATGAAACCTTTATTAAGAACAAGATCTAGATTATGAGATTTAAGAAGATATATCTATGTTAAATTTAACTCTAAGATGATAGATCTAAACAAATCAAAGCTATGAACCAAGTAACCAAGTATATTTTAGATTTTAAGAGGAGAAAGAGTGAAGAGTTGGCTTGGTGCCCAAATGATCAACTGTGGATCTTTCCAGTGGAATGTCGAGGGACTATGCCTTTGAGAAGGTTTGGAGAAAGTGATGAAGCAAACTAGATCAACACCCTCTCCAAGATAGGAACTTGCAACTAATCCAAAGTCTTGCAAAGATGCTTATTAGATCCGATTAATGCATAAACAGAGATATTAGAATAGCATGCATATAATTTTATAAAACATGTTAAATCTAGATCTCTAGATATGCATAAAAGAAAAAGAGATAGCCAATAAAATTATTAAGAAATTCCTTTCCTATCAAGATCATAATAAAATTAATATCAATCTTTTAGCATTGGATCCACAATATCAAAATAAGTAAGTTATGAACACACATACAGGTTACCTCAGTAAAACATGGTAATGCTCATCCACACATAATAACATGACACCATCTTGCCTCCAAAGATTTTCTTTGTTCACAAAAATATAGCAACACTACAATAAAAACAACTCTTCAATCCAACTCTAACCATCTTGGAAAGGGGGAAAATGTGCTTTATTTATAGCAAAAAATTAAACCCTAGCTCTGAGGGGGCACAATTCCCAAGGAGAGAGGGATTTCCGCTGCATGAGGAGTCAAGATGAGCTTGATCTGAGTCTAATTGAGTCTGTTATGAGTCTAAGTGAGTGTAACTAACAATCGGAGTGCTGATTGGATTGACGCATCAACTGGTTGACTAAAACATCAACCAAACCATATCCAGATGAGCCCACATGTGTGGAGGAGAGAGAGAGGGCGCAAATCCCAAGGATGCATGTTGTGGTGCACTCCCTCTTCAGCCTAGATAAACTCATTCAATTAAGGCATGGTCAGTTCTAGTCAATCCAAAGATGACGAGGCTAAGTTCAGTCAAATCGAAGCAAATCCCACTGATTTAGGAATTTGGATTTTCTCCATTATTTAATTAATTTATCAATTAAAATAATCAATATTTGATTTTTAGGGTTTTCTGACATGAGTGATGGGAAAATCACTCAAAACCTAAGAAAAGTGGGTTTATGGGTTTACCAGGTGATGTCAGTTAGAAAATGAGCACCCCTAGGACTGAAACTGATTTCTGAGCCCACTTTTATTACAAAACCAATTTTTCCATTTATAATATAAAAAAATAGCCTAAGTTTTTTGGAAAAATTAAAACTTAAAAAAATAAAAAAAATTAAAACCTATGGGGGACTTAGACATGTTCATATGACTTGAACATAATTCCTATCATGTTTATACATTGACACTCAACCTCTAATAACCTCAATAGGCATAAATGTATATCTGACTACCCCAAATTTGGAGGAGTTTGGTGAAAAACTAAGAAATTATCAGTTGTTTATTCAACAACCAATAATAACCAAGGGAAAAAACACCCTGGGATGATCTAATTGACAAGTAAGTCTAGGAGACTGAGCCTTTTATGGACACTACCATGCTAGAGCATTTTATTACAACTCCCCTACGGGGTATGAACATGTGATATAGTAAAACAAGAACTTCCCACAAGTAATTTGGAAGGTCTTCTGAAGTCCGAACAAATCATTTTTGTCCAATTCACGAGGCTCACTTGATAACACTGACTAAGTACAACTTAGGTGGTAACATCTGGCTCCAACTGCATGACGTGTGCTTGATCTGATCATAGGGAAAGGAGAGGATATGAGAACACTAGAATCCTTGGTTTATATACCCTGTAAAAACATCTCAACTTGACAAGAAAACCTTAGTAGCACAAGCTTTATATAAAATCCAAATGAACCATTAAGATGATTTATTTAAACAAAATAAATGTAGTTAATTAATGAAAGAAAAGTTTTATTATAGCCAAGTACAAAACGGAAATGCAAAAAGTAAGTGCTCTCTTTTAAGGAGCTTATTTTCCTACTCTAATCATGATATAAAAATGTTAGGTGTAATAAAATGTCGGTTGCTTAATGCAGACCCGGGTTCTTATACTATTATTTTTACCAGCAAAAAGACCCATAGTGTTGGCCCTTTCAGCAACAACCTGCGAATAGGTTGCAATCTCACCTGAAACAGCTATGGGGTGCTGCAAAATCAAGTTTCTGCAAGCAAAAGAGGGATGTTACTATACCTTTAGCCTAACAAATATGAATCATACAACACAGAGCTTCGACAGTCACTTAATTAGCTTCGTAGTTTAGATAAACAGACAGTTACTTGCTTAACCCTTAACTGGGAAATCACAGTGAAGTTAATACTTAACAATATATCTTACTTATCATTCACCTACTTATCAAATGCATAAAAAAAAAAAACACAAACAAAAAGGAACCACCACAACACAAGATGTACGTGGTTCACCCCCAGTGTAGGGGCTACGTCCACAGAACTGCATTTTATTCAACTCTTTACAAAAAACAGTTATGATCTGTGCACTCAGCTGCAGATCTCTACACACTCAGCTGCAGATCTTCTCAATAATCCCAAAACTGCGCACTCAACTGCAGAACCTTTCCGCGATTTGCACTCTCAGCTGCAGATCCTTTCTTACAAAACCCTCTACGCACTCAGCTGCAGAGGTCGTCCACACACTCAGCTGGGACTTAACCTTAAACCCACAAATGGGCCTTAGTTTCTTCGCATCAAATTATCATCATACAAGAACCTTCGAAAAAGCTCATTTCTCCTTGACATAAGTTCCTATTTATACAAGTGCACTATTACAATACCATGTGTTTAAACCATGGGATTAAAAACCATGAGTTTAAACCATGGGTTAATTACAAAAAGAGGGGGTTCAACCCAAACCCAAAACCCCTAAGACTATTTTGGACTGCAACTTCGCTTACAAGCTTCGCACCAGAACCGCGGAGTTTCCAAAATTAAGGACCTTCATGGTACGCACCCCAACAGGCCCCTAAGACTCACAAGTGTCCTATCCTGGGGAACTTTGTTGCTTTTCTAGTGGGAGGATCTTGTTGGTGAAGATAGTGAATTTCTTGTTGAGGCTACACATGATATCTTCGGCTTCTTGGTCCTTCTACATGATCTCATGCAATGTTGTTGACGATTCTTCGCTGGCCTTTTCCTATGCGAATGCATCATATTCCTTCAAAACTTTGAGATGGCTGTCCGCAGCAGTGCTCAGTTCTAGGGCCTCGTTAATAAGAAGCTGCACAGAGTTCACCAACAGTGCTTCTTTCCTTCTGCATGCCTAAGCTTTGACACACCTTTCTTCTTCGGTACAACCACTAACTTCATCTTCGCCACAATAAGGACCTTCGACACATCCTGACACCTGTTTCGACAGAGCTTCGAGCTTCGACCCTCGATAGGATTTTCCTTCGATACTTCCACAGTTTGCCAAATATTCTCTAAGAACAACTTAATTATAGTCTAGTACCCAATTTCAACTGTTCTTGGTACTTAGACTCTTCCTCTTGCTATTAATTTTGATCAGGGGGTACAGGCTTGTCCCTGTACTTCTTTAATCTACTTCCATTCACCATGGAGGGAAAAATTTCTCCATTCAATTTAGCTAACTGAACTACACCACCATCAGTAACTTTCTAAACTATGTATGGTCCTTTCCAGTGTGTCTTGAATTTACCTGGGAACTTCATGAATTTACTGTCGTACAAGAGCACAAGATCACCATTCTGGAAATGCTTCTTCTTATTGTGTCTATCATTCCATGATTTTTCTCTGGCTTTCTGTACTTGCTACTGGAAACCTGTAATGAATCTGTCTTCTTCTATTTCTAGTATCCTTGCTAGCCTTTCTTTCAACATAGCTGGATCATCCATCTCTGTGAAGGCAGATATTCTGAGGCTAGGAACAATGTACTTCATGGGCATAACTGCTTCTTGTCCATATACCAGCCTAAAAGGTGTATGGCCTGTCAACTTCTTGCAAGTGGTTCTATAAGCCCATAATATTGCTAGAATTCTGAGATCCCAATCATTTTTGTTAACATTGCAAACCTTTGTCAGAGTGTGCTCAAGAATCTTGTTAAAGGCTTCAACAATTCCATTTGCTTGAGGATGGTAGGCGGTACTCTTCTGATGATACACTTGAAATTCTTCAGTCAATTCTTCAATAGTCTTATTCAGAAAATGTGATCCTTGATCACTCATAAGAATTCTAGGACATCCAAACCTTGACAAGATATGATCAAATATGAACTTCGTATTAATTCTTGCACATGATCTAGGAACTAGGAATCAAAATCATCAAAGAATAATTAACAAATACTCATGAATTGGAAATTATCAGAACCGGAATTGGTTTCCTCTCTGTATATTTAATAAACAATAAAGGGTTACAATACCAATGCTGAGCAATGGCTTAACTCCATGAAGAATTCAAATACCTAAGGACACCGTTCGAATTCAGTGAGTGAGTCTAGCTTAACTGACTCTCAACCATTCAATCTCACTTAGTTAACCACTTGACCAAAACCCTAATTGACTCACCAAACCCTAACTGAAGTCAGAGTGCAATAAATGACTGAATCTCAATTGAAGGAGATCAAACACATGTCATAGCAATCCAATCATTAAGTGTTAGTGCTCCATGACTCCAATGAACCCCGATGAGGTTAACTGAAGCTGAACTGACCATCAGAAGTTGGTGGAGGCGCCTTGTTGACTCTAGTTCATTAAATAATAATAAATAATCATTAAATAATATATTTAATGACTGAAGGCACCTTAACTGACTGTAACTGACTGGTTGAACTGATTGTAACCACCAGTTAGCAATTAGGTGCATTAATGTCACACAGATCACCCCCAGAGTGCTCCAGTTAGCCTCCTTGACTATAGGAGAAGGCTAAGTTATCCTCCTTAACTATATGTAGGCGTGGGTGTGACTAGATGATGCCAATTAATACTCCACTGATGTCAATTAAACTTAGGATAGTGGTTTAACTAGGCCAATTTGACCAAAAGAGTGTGTATGATGGTAAATTTCTCCAACACCCCCCCTTAAGCTATACTCAGGAAGAGTTAGAAAAAAGATATGCATAAAAATGCTAGGGCCCTAGAAACTAAGGCCATAGGTCACCCTGTACAATGTTGAAACTGAAACAATGCTCAAAACAAACTAAGTGAGGAAAAGAGGAAAAAATTAGTGGGAAACCCCCCTCCTCAAGCTGAACACTAAAAGTAGTATGGATCACCCTGATGAACTCACCCCTAACAGTGAACGGAGGTAAGTGAACTTCTTTTTTGAAAAGATCTTGGTGAAGATCTTTGCAATCTGCTCATCAGTCGGGCAGTATTGCAGAATGATGGTCCTGTCATGCACTAGCTCCCTGATGTAGTGCATGTGAATCTCTACATGCTTGGTCCTCTGCCTAGTAACTGGATCCATGGATATCTTAATAACACTCTGGTTGTCACAAAAGTGGACAATGGACAAAGTACTACCAAGATCAAACTCTGAAAGAATTCCTTGCAACCAAATTGCTTGGATGCAAGCATTCACCACTCCTCGATACTCGACCTCTGCTGAAGATAGTGCTATGGCAGCCTGCTTTTTTCTTGACCAGCAAATAGGGCCACCACCAAACATGAATACATATCCGGAAGTTGACTTTCGATCACTAGAATCACCCGCCCAATCGGAATCTATGTATCCAACCAGCTCTAGCTCAGAGTCTGTAGCATTGTTGGTCGCTGGGAAGACCCGGGTTTACTGTATTTAACCAGCAAAACCCCTAGCTCACTGGCCCTTTCGGCGACAGACTGCAGGGTGGCCTGAAGTCTCACCCGAAGTGATTCTAATGGGTTGGCCAAAGACTCAAGTGTCTTCGATTAGGTTCTGTGGCAGCCTGGGTGTCTCGCAGCTCTTCTAGCCTGTGAGATTTCTCTCTGCGCGATGCGCACTTCCTATTACTCACGATGAATCCAAACCTGATCGCATCGCCTTGCCTTGGACCACACGTAACTCCCTCCTATGCTAGATCCTCAACCACAGTGCACCGCAGCTTCTCTGCTGGTGCGATATCGCCTCCCTGCGATATCCTATTACTGCGACTCCGTGTACTTAGTGCTACTTGCTCTGACTTACGGGGCTCAACATACAAGGATACTTACCTCTGTGACTCTTAATTATAAGAACTGAAACATAGGTAGACTCTTATACAAAGTTCTTAAGGATTTCAACTTGCAATTATTTCTATAGTGCTGTAAACTGAATAACGCATACATACAATAACCGTAAGCAAGGTTCACGAAATAACCGATACATGCAAAAAATAAACACAACACACAAATCAATCACACAGCACTCGATTTTAACATGGTTCACCTCCAGGATGGAAGTTACGTCCACAGAACTGTGTTTCTATTATAGCTCAGGGGAAGGTAAACACAGTTCTGCTGCACCGCATATGCAGCTCGAGATCTTATATGTAAATCCACACACAACCTGGAGCCCTTCTCTCTTAGATCTCTTCTCTTCTATATATTGCACCTCTTACAATATACTCTTCCCTCTCTATCGATCCCCGTGGATCGTTACATGTATGCTCAATGAGCCAGCTACTGGTTACAGTAAGATAACTATAGCTAATAACAGAACCAGAGCTTGGCTCCTATACAACTGACCAACTATTGTCTAACCTTATACAATTGTCCAACCAACCAACCAACTAACTAACTAACTAACCCTTTACAATACAAAAATGCATCCCTTTATAGGCGGCCCGAAGGTCTCGCCATTACAACACTGTGGGCCTGTCGCAACAGTAACCTGTTGGGCACTGTTTTTGACCCTTTTTGCCTCTTATATAACCCTCATTTCCTTCATAAAACCTCCATTTTGACTAGAAAGCTTTAAAGTCCATCTATAAACCATGGTTAAAAAGGTATTATGTCATTTGCTTATTAATAAAGTGAGTTTTGTAATTTTTTTAGGCATTTTAACTAGGATTTTTACTTAGACTACGGGATGTACTAACTTCCCGCATTTCCTCCAAGGTTGAGTAATTACAGGAC
>LPNX010322013.1:10807-38043 GCA_001517045.1 Pseudotsuga menziesii
GGAGAAGTGAGGGGGAGGAGGAGAGAACCAGCGATGGCAGGAAGACAATAACAATTTCCCTAGGCACTCTCTGTATCTTTTCCATCTGCATTTTTGCTTTTGTGTTTTTATGGAATTTTCACTTTTATTTCACCATCTTACCTGTCTTTGATGCCTTGATTATTTAGAAGATATGGTAATAGGAGCATCATCATTATCATGAATATGAGTAGGATGCATCCCCCCTCCTTCTCCTCGACTGCTACAAGTTTGGTCTCAGAGTCATTGCTTTGTTTCATTCAACAGTAGAGGCATTGTTTTCTCTACTCTGCCATATGAGAGGATATTTGATCGCTCTGCCATATGACAAAAGATTTGAGCATTCATTGTTTCATTTCATTCAATAGCAGCAGTATTGTATTTTCAATTCAATTAACTTTAGATTTCCTTCAAGTTCTATGGATAATTTTAAGGAAAACATCACTGGTTAATAATTGGAATGGATAACTCTAAGATTCATCATGGTGGTTGCATTTAGTCTATTTTTCTTGTTCATCGTTATCATTTTTGTGTATTTCTACTAATGCACTCTAGATTAGTAAACAAGGAATTAGCTCTCAGCTAAGCGCTCCTCGTATCAGATGCTGCATTTGTTATTGTGTTATGGTAAATGATATGGGATTCATCTCCTATAATCCACTAAAGATACTAGCCTTTGTTGTTCATTCTATTGAAGGCGATGCAAGAGATTCATCCATAGATAGGTGCCTCTTGTTTCACTGGGATTTTTCTCTCCTTCTCCCTTCACCACCCTTTCAAGATATTTGATTGTCTGTGCTACTTACTTTGCCTCAAAATAGAAAGGAAATTCACTTTCTCATTTTTGTTGTAATACCATTGATTGATTTGAGAGTTGAATCCATTGCCCAATGATTTTCCTATATGTCTGTTCTGCCATTTTTAAAAACTATCAACGCCTTGTTACCTATAGAAATCTAGAATTCTACGATCGATCCAAAGTTTTATGCATATGTGTTTTTTTCCTCTGTGACAAGAGAGAGCCCTCTCTGATTCTAATGGCTAGAATACGATCTAAAGTTGGTTTAAATGGTTACCCGTTGTGACTTCCTGCAGTAGCCATTGGAAAATTGCAGGGTGCTAACATCTTGGTGCCATTTCCAAAGAGGCTAATTGCTATTATCTCCTTGAGAAATATGACACAGCTTTAGTTCTATGACCCGGTTGAGCAGTCGTTCCTAGACAGACAATTGGTTGCACATGCTATGGCAACTCCATGAAAATTGTGAAAGTGGCTCACTAAGAAATACCGGTGACCAGAAGAACCCATATGAGAAGAAATTCTGATGTAGAGTCCTTCCAAGAAGTTTTTGATCCTGAAAGTTTGATCCAAAGGGAAAACACGCTGCCGAGGTTAGTCAGGATTTTGTCTTTTCCAGCTGATAGTGTTATTTCTATTGGCGATATATCTGAACATTGTAATGAGGAGTGTGGTTTATCCTTTCCCAGAACTACATCTGAATCTAGCCTCTCTGACCTAGCATCTGACACCTCTGCATTTGAGTTTCATTGCATTTCCTGGTCACCTCGGACCTCAGAGCCTCTAGGTAGTGGTTTCCTATACATACTAGACCTTGATTCACTGCTAATCAATACTTGTCGAATCTTGATTGCACAAGGATATTTCCCTTCACACCTTCATCTCCCACTACTTCTCGAAAAAAACCACCCTTCATCTCTGAATTTTGCCACTCCCCATCACCTTTTTGTACCTCACAGCTTATTGATTCCTATCACACTAGTCCCAAACCCTTTAGTAAACCTGTTTATACCCCAAGGATGGCCAACATATTCACTCCTATATTCCTTCCTGTGGTTCTACACAACCTCCCCCTGGGATAATACACCAGGCTCAGGAAATTCTATGGAGAAAGAGGGTACTCGGCTGAAGAAAATATGGGGTGGTTTTCAGTCTGGGTCGACCTGGAAGAGGTAGACCATGATGATGTTAAGGCCATACTATTTTCCCATACCCTTCCTGGAGAAGCGAGGAAATGGTATAAAAACCTCATAGATGACTCTATTATGATCTATCAAGCCTTTGAGGATGCTTTCAAAGACAAATGGGCAGATCAAAAGAACCCCAAGCAATATCTATCTCAGTATCATTCCATGAGGAGGAAGGAGAGCGATTATGTCCAAGAATTCTCGGACAGGTTCATGAAAGTGTACAATTCTATCCCTGCTCAATTTAAACCTCCTATAGGTTCAGCCCAGCTCCAGTACGCAGAATATTTCGATGGTGAATTCTCCTTATGGATAAGTGAAAGAAGATCAACCTCCTTGACGTCTATGATGAAAGACACCATAGAAGTGGAGGTGAAACTAGTCGCTACAAGAAAGAAGAAAAGAGATGAAGGGGAATGGAGAAGAGAGGAAAGGGAGTGAAAGGTTGAAAAAGAGTTGGAGCATCCATCCACCTCGAGCTTGCAAGAGGATATAATTTACACCATGTTGAGAACCATGGAAATAATGATGGAAAGGTTCTTAGTAGATGGTAGACCCCCTCCCAGGGAAAACCAAGAACAAAGAAATAGAAATCCAAATTCCAGAAGGCCTCAAATTTCCCAAAATAGGAAGAGGAATCCTCCCTATCCACCGGTTAGACCTCCATTCCAAGATAATTTCATGGACCAGGATGGGGAAAATAAAACTGAGGATGAAATCTGTCAGCTAGATACTGAGCTCCCTGCCACCTTCCTCACCAAGGAAGAACATGACAATGCTTTCTTGGAAAGAGGAGAGACACTTCGAGGCAATACAAATGACTACAGAAGAGGGTACCATCTTGCTGTCCTGGAAGTGTAGAGACAAATTAGCTTGAGAAACAAATATCTCTTGGTTGTGAAAAATAGAAAGGAAGAGATAAAATCCTCCACTAGTAAGCCTAAAATTAACCCACCTCCCAGAGATAACCTCAAGAATGTTCCGGATCCCAAAGGGAAGGAACAAAGGGAAGACAATCCCATGAACTCGGACTAGGAATAGGATTCTTTCAACCTAGAGGCTGAAATTGCAAAGATTAAAATATATGTACCCTCACTGAACTACTAAATAATTTAGAATATCATTCCAAAATTGCCACAGTTTTGCAACTTCCGAGGGAAATCTCTGCCATATCAGATAGCCTGAATTTACAATATGATAGGCTCACCATCTTGTTCATCCCCCATGTAGATGAACCCTTCGATGATGAATTTGTCCCCTTCTATGTTAGCCTGAACATACACAATGTTGTCCTACACAATTCCATGCTCTATTCAGGAGCCTCCCACAACCTGATGCCTAGAAGGATCATGGATCAACTAGGATTGGACGTGAATAGACCCTACAAGGATATTTTCTCTTTTGATTCTAATAAAGTCAAATGTCTGTGTCTCATCAAAGACTTGGTCATCTCTCTTGCTCAAATCCCTAATAAAACCCTGGTCATGGACTTGGTGGTGCATGACATTCCCCCGAACTTCGGGATGCTGTTATCTAGATGTTAGGCGACCAAGCTCAAAGGCGCCCTCCATATGGACATGTCGTATTCCACCATTCATGTTTTTGGGATACAGAGAAGACTTTTCAAAGAGAAAAAAATGGCATATATGGTGACCAGTGTTGAAAGGATGCAAAACCACCCCATATACTTGCTGAAGATAGAGATGGGTTCTGCTATTTTCTTTACAGACGGAGATGAAGACGGTTCCAATTTCCAGAATGCTTCCTTCAGACCTATTGAAGAGGATTTAGGTGAGATATGGGACATGGATTTTGACGGATCATCCTACAAAGAAGGAGCAGGGGCATGGATATGGATGAGACCCCATGGAATCTGTGCTTTAAGGTATTCCTATAAGCTTGATTTTGGTTGTACAAATAATGAAGCAAAATATGAAGCAATGATATTGGAAATCTTTTCTTTGAGGAAACTCCAGGTCAGGAGGGTGGTGTTACGTGGAGATTTTGAACTGGCAATCAAGAAAATTACCGACGAATATTAGGATAGGAATCCCAGGATGAGGAGCTACTGAAACACCGCCCAGGACCTCATATAAGGATTTGAGGAATGTAGCTTCAAATTGATTCCTATAGTACAGAACTACATGGGGGATTCCCTGACTACCTTGGCATCATCTTTAAATTTCCCCACACATCCTATAGGGAAATATGAAATTGAAGTAAGGAATAGACCTTCTGTCATAGATAATGTAAAGACCTGGAAAGTGTTCGAAGATGATAAAAAAAATCCACCAGTTCTTCACTCTTGTTGGGGTTTTGAAGGAGCACATGTTGACGAAGAAAATGAATTTTAGGATGAAGTTTCCCCCACTCAAGATCCTTTGCAAAACCAAATGATGGATCTAAAGGAAGCGATTCGGGAAGAGGAGTCCATTATTGTTGATGACACCAAAGAAGATGATGAGGAAAGGGTTTCAGGGTATAAATTGTAGGAGTCTGAGGTTTAGTAGGGGTACAAGAATAACCTATGTGGTAAAGAAATTCTGTAGCTAAAGGCAAATTTTATCCCTAGGGGTTTGGTCTCTCTAGAGAAGCTCTTTGATCTGCATGATGTAGCAAGAGAGCCCCAATTGGTCCCAAATAGTGAATATGTGTAGGAGGTGAATATTGGGATAGAAGAGTAGCCTAATATCATCAAAATAGCAAGGAAACTCTCACTTGAATCCAAACAGAGGTATATCTCCCCGATGAAAGAATATTCATATGTGTTTTCCTGGAGTTACAAGGACCTCAAGGATTATGACACCAACATCATCCAGAATACCATACCAATCAAGAAGGATGAGATGTAATTCAAATAGAAGCTTAGAAGGATGAATCCCAAGCTGTTTTCCCTGGTGGAAAAGGAGATCAAGAAGTTGTTTGAAGCCAAAATCATTGTAGCCCTCTGATTCTGACATTGGGTGGTGAATTTGGTTCCTGTTAGAAAGAAGAATGAGGAAATAAGAATTTGTATCGAATTCAGAAACTTGAATAGAGTTTCCTTAAAGGATCATTACCCTCTTCCAAAATGCACCATATCTTGCATAGAGTAGCGGGTTCTCAGAGGATCTCCACATTGGATGGTTTCTCTGGATATGACCAGATTATGGTTCATCCAGATGACCAAGAGAATACAGCTTTCACCACTCCTTGAGGCACCTTCATGTACGCTGAAATGTCATTTGGGATAATGAATGCAGGTGCAATGTTTCAGTGGAACATGGACATAACATTCACTGATGAAAAGGATAAAATCCTGGTTATCTATCTAGATGACATCACTGTTTTGTCCAAGTCTTATGAAGAACATGTCACCCACCTGTTAAGAATGTTCAAAAAGTGCAGGAAATTTGGCATCTCCCTGAATCCTAAAAAATCATTATTTGCTATGAAGGAAGGAAAGTTGCTTGGGAATATAATCTCTGAGGAGGGAATCAGGATAAATCCCAAGAGGGTCGAGGCTATAGAAAAATCGAGCTCCCTGGGAACAAGGCAGAGGTTCGATCGTTCCTGGGAAAGGTAAATTTCCTTAGAATATTTATTGCTCCATTCGTTGAAACAATCAAATATATAACTAACATGCTAGGAAATGACCAAGAGATCTGGTGGATGCATGAAGCTAGACAATCATTCGAGGTCTTAAATAAGTCCATATCCAAGGAACTTATCATCTGAATCCCACATTTCTCCAAATATTTCCTCATCTTCTCGTTTTCCTCCGAGCACAAAGTGGGAGTGTTGTTGCAAAAGAACCATGAAGGATATGAGCGGCCCATTTCCTTGTACACAAAGACTTTGAGGGATGCCCCCTTGAAGTATAACATCCTATAAAAGAAAGCATATGCTCTGGTGCATTCTCTAAAGTATTTTAGAGTATACATCCTACATTCCCATATTATAGCCCACTTTCCCACTAGCGTTGTGAAAGACATCCTAGCTCAACCAGATCCGAAAGGATAGAGGGGAAAAGGGATTGCAATTTTTATTGAGTACGATCTAGAAATTAAACCCACGAAGTTGGTAAAAGGACAGGGGTTAGCTAAAATTATGGCCCAGTCCAACTGCGATGCTCTCATCCTGCATATGATTGCTGAGTTGTCAGCTAAAGAGAAGAATCCTTAGAGACAGTCAAGCCCCTCGATAGGTGAGTACTTTCTATATTCACCATGGTACACTAATGTCATTTTTGTCTTACAACATTTGCAGGCTCTGCAGGGCATGTATAAAACCAGATCCATATTCCTCAAACAGACAATGACAAGGTTATGCATCATAAATGAAAAGTTGTATTGGAAAGAGCCCGAGATTTTTTTATTGAATTACATGGAGAAGCACGAGGCTAAGAAACTTATTGAGGAGTTCCATGTAGGGGAATGTGGAGGGAATCACTACTGGAAAACCACGGTAAAAAAAATCATGAGAGATGGATTCTATTGGCCTACGATATTATCTGACACCCATAAAAAAGTAGAGGCCTACCATAAATGACAGATTTTCTAGGGTAGGAAAAAGTTGGTATCATTTCCATTAAACCCTATCTAGGTCGAAGCCCCTTTCCAGCAATGGGACTAGATTTTATCGGGGAGATCAATCCTCATTCTTCAGGGTGGAATAAATGGATCCTGACTACCACTTATTACTTCACAAAATGGATCGAGTCCATCCCCACAAGGCAAGCCACCGAAACAATAATCATGCAATTTTTGGAGGAGCATACCTTGTCTAGGTTTGGTGTTCCTAGGAAAATATTTATTGATAATGATCTGGATTTTAAGTTGAAGAAAATGATCGCCTTCTATTTTAAATACCAAATACAACTAGGACATTCCATCTCCTACCACCCCCAAGAGAATGGACTGGAGGAATCCTCAAACAAGAACCTCATGAGGATCATAAAGAAGTAGTTGCAGGAAAATAAGAAGGATTGGCACACTAAATTGATCAATTCCTTGTGGGATGACAGAATTAGCATAAATAAATCTATAGGCACCTAACCATTCTAGCTAGTCTATGGCTCAAAAGTAATTTTTCCTAACTCCCTCAGCTTAGCAGTGATGAGATTGTTGCACAAAGAGGACGCTGAAACTCACCCCACCCGGAGGAGGATGTTTCAATTAGTTGAGCTACAACAACAAAGGGAGCATATATTCAATAGGACACATCTTGTCTAGGACAAAGTGAAAGAAATTTTTGAGAGAACAACCAAGACCGTCAATTTCCAGATAGGTGATGTGGTGTTACAGTGGGATGCACCCCGCAAGGAGAAAGGAACACATGGAAAATTTGATCACCTATGGAAAGACTTGTACAACATCTCTACCTTCAGGGGAAATAATGCTTATGTGTTGGAGGAAAATGAACGTGGATTGGTATCTGGAGCTTCGGTTAATGGGAGGCTCCTTAAAAATTACTTTGTAGAAGAATTCAGTCCCATTATCATTATATATACCATTTCCTTTTGTTTTAATAACATTTTGCATGTGTGGATGGCTCTCTAACAAGATTTAAATCCTGAGGTGAAGGTAGTAAGATATTCAAGAGACGCCATCATTTAAGTTTGTTTTCCAGGTAAATTACAGGGATCTATAGAAGAGGTGGGTGTTTCAATGGATAAGACACGTGGCCTACGTGGTTCTTTTCTACCTCACAGGGAGGATAACATCCCCTACTTGGAGCCGCTTTTAGCACTTGGATCGCACTAATACTAATATTTTGAAGCTAGCCAGCATATGGGATCAGCCTCATCTCAAGCTGGAAGGACAACCAATGGTCAGGAAAAATACGGGAACAAAGCCCGAAAAAATGCAACCAGACCCCGTAGACCCTGAAAATAAATGACGCAAATGCGCAGCTAAGGTAGGTAGACAACGAGAAAAAAATTGTCGAAAGGGAAGGTACGTGGCCCATTTAAATGTGAATGGTTGTGAAATTTGTGCCTTCCTTCAAAAGCTGGTGGCCATGATCCTCCAATGCTAGCGATATACGGTGGGAGCATGATTCTATGCAACAACATGCGCGGTGGCTAACTAGATGGAGCGTTGCGAAGGGGAATTAGGGCCCATGCAAATGGATGATCGATATGTGATGATGCACTTAATCCATGGTTCCAAAAGGTTTCTCTTGGTGAAAGTGCATGATGATTAATGAAGGAGGCTGGCGCGACATGTTTCAGGGTCCCGCATCTCCGAACGACCATTAGAAGAAATTTCAATTTAAAATCAGCCTTCCAAAAATAATACAAATTCCATGTCATCATGTATTAGCCAATCAAAATGATTTAAAATTAAAAAATGGAGCACCTCTTAAACAATTTTTTAATATAAATTTGGGGATAGGTATCATAAAAAAAAACTACTTTTTTGTTCGTATTTTCGACATATCTCCCTATGTTTTTACTCACATTTCGATCAGGAGAGCTTGTTGGATGTGGAATTAAATTTTGCATCCAACGAGTACCCACTCGGCATACTTTTGACGGGCCCCGCTACCCCAAAAACAAGAAATACCTGAAAAAACATGATGATGACATCATCATCACATTTTTCATGTATTTCTTGTTTTTGGGGTAGAGGGGCCCGTCAAAAGTATGCCGAGTGGGTACTCCTTGGATCCAAAATTTAATTTTGCATCCAACGAGCTATGTCGATCGAAATTTGAGTAAAAACATAGGGAGATATGTTGAAAATATGAATAAAAAAAATAGATTTTTTTTCTTCCTCCAAAATTAATAAATATTATTTTATTATTTTAACTATTATTTTATTAATTTTTCATAGGAGGCCCATTTTGAGTTGAAATTTCCTCTAATGTGAGATTTGATACAGTCCAGATCAATTGTGTTAGGAGGCTTCTTCAGTGAAAGGTGAAGGGAGGTTAACTCGGGTGAGGAGTGTGAAATCGCGTAAACGGACACAGTAAGAAACACCGGATCTTCACATAGACAAGCTCTACAGTCAGAAATAATGTCGCATCACACAAGGTGCTCGAAGGAAAGGGATCTACATGAAGGTGAAGCTTAGTTGGAGTATGGGAATGATTCAATAAAGTTGGTCACTCCTTAAAAACTAAAATGGTTAGAAAGAGCTGGGCATCGCCATCAGAGCAAGCAAGTGTGCATCTCTCCTTCTGCATTTCTATTTTGGGGTTGGCATGGCTGCTACACTTTGAGGCCAATTTCAGGAAAAGAATCATGGAAAGCATGCCACCTCAAGAAATCGTTGGGATTTGAAATGATGATACCGGATTTGATTCCCAATTTTTGTAGCATAATTGGGCTCTATTTTGGGGTTGGTCCCAGGAGCCATGACATTATAAATAAGACCTCAATTGATGAGGCAAGGGTTGGAATTTTCATTCAGAAATCATTCTTCTCTTGTTTTGTCTCTGTAACTCTCTTGGAAGTATTAATGATAAATATTCTCTTGCGTTTCTGAGATTCATTATGGTGGTCGCATTGAGTCTATGTTTCTTGTTCATCGCTTTCATTTTTGTGTATTTATGCTAATGTTCATCCCTTTCATTAGTATACAAGGAATTCGCTCTCAGCTAAGCGCTCCTCATATCAGTCGCTGCATTTGTTATTTTTTTTTGGTAAATGGTTTGGAATTCATCTCCTATGCTCCACTGGAGATACTAGCCTTTGTTGTTCATTCTACTAAAGGTGGTGCAAGAGATTCATCCACAGATTGGTGCCTCTTGTTTCCCTGGGTTTTTTCTCTCCTTATCCCTTCACCACCCTTTCATGATATTTGATTGTCTATGCTGCTTACTTTACCTCAAAATATAAAGGAAATTCCCTTTCTCATTTTTGATGTAATACCCTTGATTGATTTGGTATTTGACTCCATTTCCCAATGATTTTCCAGTATGTTTGTTCTGCCGTTTTTTAAACCAATCAATGCCTTGTTACCTATAGAAATCTAACCTTCTACAAGCTGTCCAAAGTTTTATGCATATGTGTTTCTTTCCTCTGTGACAAGAGAGAGCCCTCTCTGACTGTATTGGCTAAAATATGGTCTAAAGTTGGTTGAAATGGTTACCCCTATGACTTCCTGTAGCAGCCACTGGAAAATTACAAGGTGCTAACACCTTCCATTAAAGGTTTGGAGCTAGATGCATAGGAAAAATTACTAAAGGGTGGAATACTACAAAAGAATATCACGATGAAATCAAGGAGCCAAGAGGATCTTTGGCAAGTGGGATTGAAGGGTCAACTATAGACTAAGGAAAAAAAGAACTCAAAGGAGAAAGTCAAGGAATTTTTTCGTCGTCTCCTTCAAATCTCAAACTTATGGGAACTAAAATCCTCATAAAACACGAGGGATTTTCTAAAATGGATCTACATACGTACCATGTGAGTTTAATTATGTTATAGATGGGGGATATTAATTTTTTGGACATATTAGAGACGGTGATTGGTAAATTTTGATCATCAACTTTTCACACATTTTGGGGGCCTTAAATAATTTTTGGGGGCTTGGTGTTGAATAAGGGTCGAGATATACTTGCCTCTTCCAAGGTGGGAATTGATGTTATTCTCATTAATATATTTCTAATGAAGTGAAATAATGCATACAAATTCTTAAGAAAAATAGATATTACACAATGGCACACACACAATACACATAGGTTTGTCATAGACTCATTGTCATCCTTGTAATTTTAGATCCATTTTCGAAGCCAATCTTTAGAATATCAAGCTAGTTTATAGATTAGTGAACCTCCATTTCCCATAGGACCACCCATAACCAATGGTTCCACACACATACATGCAATGAATAAGAAGTTGAGTCAATTTTCTTGGATGAACACATTGTGGAAGATGATGTATATTTGCAATAATCTAATAAAAACTCCCCTCCTTCTTAAAAGACATGGAGGAGGTTGAGGCCTTCAGATAGATTCTTAGGGTGCTTATGTGAAGGAGCATTCAACTACACCATTATATATTGATAATATCTAGGAAATGCTAGCTACATATATTTACAAAACATTGATTTCAACATATTTCCTTCATTTTGGCTAGTCATTAATCATTGGTTAATGATTGATTTTGTGACAGGGTGTTCTACATGTATTTCCTTGCAAATTATTGATTTCCATCTTCATTTTTCCTATAGAATTTTTTATTTTTGGTAATATGGGATACAAATTGGGAATTAATGATTTCCATTTTCTTTTTCATGTTGTCCATACTTATTATGATTATTTAAAAGAATTCTTGTCCTCCTTTTCTTCTTTAGTCCCATGTTTTATTTGCTACCAAATTAACCCCAACATTCCTCACAATCTCCTCAATTGCAAACCATTGATCATTAACATTATTAATACCCCAATTGAAGTGACACAAAAGAATGTTTGCCTCATTAGAGGAAATTTCAACTCAAAATGGGCCTTTTAACTTTGATTCAAATTCCATGTCATCATGTGTTAGCCAATGAAATTGATTTGAATTTGAAATACCGTATAGGTATTAAACACTTTTTTACTATAAATTTGGGGATAGGTATCATAAAAAAACTACTTTTTTTGTTTGTATTTTTGACATATCTCCCCATGATTTTACTCAAATTTAGATCAGGAGAGCTCGTTGGATGCAGAATCAAATTCCATATCCAACGAGTACCCACTTGGCATACTTTTGATGAAGCCCGCTACCCCAAAAACAAGAAATACCTGAAAAAACGTGATGATGATGTCATCATCACATAACCTAGTAACCTTCTCTAATTTGAACGATAAATATCTAGACCAAACCTCGTTGATTAACAATAAATTTTATAGTAAGTAAGAAAGGGGATAGTTGACAACCTACACCTACATATCTCAACTTCATGAATTGAAAAAAGGGTCACAAGCCAATACAAATATATTTGACCTAGAATTGCCTATACACTAGTTGGTCCCCATCCAACTAATTCTAGACCACCAACAATGCGAATGAACTTGTACTACTATCTTAGATATAAAACGAATTCAAGGATCTTACTTTATAAACAATAGATCTTTAGGGTATTAAACTATTTTCATAGGTTGATCTAATTTCTTGCAAAATATCATGCATCCTTAAGAATATTAGCAATGCTATGATGAATTCATGCTCATAGGGTTGCGGTGTGGATGTAGTTAAAGACAAAGTCATGCACATGGGAATTTGGCATGGAATTAATGGAAAATTTAGGCTAGGGTGATGACATTCACACATAGACAATGCTAAGAAATAGTTTATGATTGCTAATCACAACAACAACCCAATTACCAATGAAAATAAAAAACCACATTTACCAATGTAAGTAATAGAAATGTAGCTAATAATAATAGAAATGATGTATACTGATAATTACACCCACGACAATATATGTGGACAAAATTAAACGAAATTAACAAAATTATAGTATTAACCATTTATCTTTATCACATTATATAGAAACAACACATTTTCCTGCCATGATTTTTATAAACATAGTAATTGCTTTTATATCTTCTTGTTTTAGATGATAAACACCATATATAGAGAGAGATTCCACAATGTTTCCTTTTATAGTAAAAACACACAATTTAACAGACTATATTTTAACAAAATATAAAATTTAAATTTTAATAAATTAAAAAAAAAAATCTATATTTTAATAAATAGAGATTCCATAATATTTCTATTTACACAATTTGATATGACAAATATATAATATATATTTATATATAAATTTGTTTCTAGTTTTCTTCTTGCATAGCTGTTACTTTATTCTCTTCCCTTTTAAGCTTTTGTAAGTTTCATATTTCCGCTTCTGTGTTTTTATGGCGGACAAATATATAAAATAAATTTTTATATACAAGCTTGTTTCTTATTTGCTTAGCTGTTGCTTAATGCTATTTCCTTGTTCAGCTTTGTTTCTTTATGATTTTTCCTTTATGAATTGCTTTATGCTGTTTCTTTTAAGACTTTTGTACACTTTCAGATTGAATTGAATTGGGAATGGAGAGAACCAGCGATGGCAGGCCAGCAATCACAATATTTTATTGTATTGTTCTTTCAAAAATAAGGAGAGCAATAACAAATTGTTAAATGTTATATGATAGAGTGAAATATATATAAAACAAAATATACTTCCATAACTACATGATAACTTCAACACATTATTTTTGGATAATTATAACTCTTCAGATTAATTTGGTTTTTGGTCATATAGATGAAATCATATGGTAATGCAGGTAATAGAAATGTAGCTAATATTAATAGAAATTATGTATGATAATAATTACATCCATGAAAAAATATGTGGACAAAATCACACATAAATGAACAAAATTACATTGTTAACCATTGACCTATATCATAGTTTATAGAAACAATGTAATACATTTTCTTATGCCATGGTTTTTATAAACATAGTACTTTATTTTATATCTTCCTTTTTTTGCCAATGGACACCATTTATATAGAGAGATTCCAAATTTTTTCCTTTTGCACCCTAAAAAAGCACAATTTGACACAATGTATTTTAACAAAATATATAATCTAAATTTCATAAAACAAACAAAATATATAATCTATATTTCAATAAATTATAGAGATTTCACAATGTTTCATTTTGCATAGTGAATAGTAAACTTCATCACACATGAAAAAATTTAGTTTTCGGAGCCAATCATTAGAATATCAAGCTAGTTTATAGATCAATGAACCTCCATTTCCCATAGGAACACCCATAAACAAATGGTTCCACACACATACTGAAATGAATAAGAAGTTGAGTCAATTTGCTTGGATGAACATATTGTGGAAGACGATGTAGAGTTGCAACAATCTAATAAAAAACTCCCCACCTTCTTAAAAGACATGGAGGAGGTTGAGGCCTTGAGATAGATTCTTAGGGTTCTTATGTAAAGGAGCATTCACCTACACCATTATATAATGATAATGTCTAGAAAATGAGTGCCACATATCTTACAAAACATTGATTTCAACATATCTCCTTCATTTTGGCTAGTCATTAATCATTGGTTAATGATAGATTTTGTGACGGGGCATTCTAGATGTATTTCCTTGCAAATTATTGATTTCCATCTTCATTTTTCCTATAGATTTTTTTTTTGTAATATGGGATACAAATTGGGAATTAATGATGTCCATTTTCATCTTCATGTTGTCCATACTTATTATGATTATTAATTATTGTCCTCCTTTTCTTCTTCTTCAGTCCCAGGTTTTATTTGCTACCACATTAACCCCAACATTCCTCACAATATCCTCAATTGCAAACCATTGATCATTAACATTATTAATACCCCCATTGAAGTGACACAAAAGAATGTGCGCCTCAATCTCCAAGATAGAAAGCACATAGGAAAAAATAGCTACAATGTTGTGCTAATGCTCATAAATGTTCAAAATTGTGTACTTCATAGGTTTTCCAAAATATTAATAATTTATTGTAACTAGATGATCACTATTGTGAATAACCTAGTAGTCTTCTCCACTTTGAACGATAAAGAGCTAGAACAAACTTCATTGATTAACAATAAATTTTTTAGTAAGTAAGAAAGGGGACACTTGACAACCTACCTCTACATATCTGAACTTGATGAATTGAAAAAAGGGTGCCAAGCCAATACAAATATTTCAGTTTACACAATTTGATATGACAAATATATAATATATATTCTATTTTTTTGCTTAGTTGTTACTTTATGCTCTTTCCTTTTAAGCTTTTTGTAAGTTTCATATTTCCTTTTAAGATTTTGTAAGTTTCATATTTTTATATACAAGATTTTTTCTTATTTTCTTACTTAGCTATTGCTTTATGTTGTTTCCTTTTTAAGCTTTGTTTCTTTATGATGTTTCCTTTTTAAACTTTATTAATTGCTTTATGTTGTTTCCTTTTTAATCTTTGTTGCTTTATGATTTCTTTTTTAAGTTTTATTAATTGCAATATGTTGTTTCCATTTTAAACTTTATTAATTGCTTTATGTTGTTTCCGTTTTAAAACTAACGATGGCGCTCTCTAGAGAGAACCAACAATAGAGAGAACCAGAGAGAACCGGAAATCACAATATTCTTATTGTATCATTTGATGCCCCAATTATTTAGAAGATACGGTAAAAGAATCATAATTATTTAGAAGATATGGTAAAAGAATCATATGGACAAGCAGCATCATCATCGTTTTGTCTTTGATGCCCCAATTATTTAGAAGATCGGATCAATGTGTTTTTTTTCTTGCTTAGCTGTTGCCCCAATTATTTAGAAGATACGGTAATAGGAGCATCATCATCATCATGAATATGCAGCCCCCTCCTCCTCCATTGCTGCAGGTTTAGTCTCAGAGTCATTGTTTCGTTTCATTCAACAGCAGCAGCACTGTTTGCTCTGCTCTACCATATGAGAGGATATTTGAGCAGTGTCATTGTTTCGTTTCATTCAACAAAAACATTGTAAAAGAATCATTTGGAGGAGCATCATCATCATCGTGAATATGAGTAGGATGCAGCCCCACTCCTCATCCTCGACTGCTGTAGGTTTGGTCTTATCATTTAATGCTTTTTTTTGTCAAAATATCTTCTAAATAATTGTTTCATTTCATTCAACAGCTGCTCTGCTCTGCTCTGTCATTTGAGAGGAGATTTGATTGCTCTACTTTGCAGTATTTTATTTTAGTAGGAGGTGGTACCTCTAGTATCCTATACAAATTATTTCCCAATGTAATAATAACAGCCTGAGGCTAGGACTCATACACAACATGTCGCTTCCATAAGTATGGTTGACCTAATAATACATCACAAACATCAAGAGGAGAAATATCACATAATACCTCATCTATGAAGGGCTTGATGCTGTAGGGAAGGAGGCATTGTTGGCTGACGCAAAGATCCTGTCCTTGGTGAAGCCACTCGATGGTGTACAGCTGCAGCTGTGTTGTGGTCAACAAACCTAATCACTTCACTACCTCTGCTGAAATCATTTTCTTTTGGCTCCCACTATCGAAAGTGAACTGTAGCAGGGAATCTTTTACCCACATTTGGGAGTGGAAAAGACACTCCTCCTCCTCTGAATCTTCTGGTTCTTCCTTTTGGATCTTCGTGGTGGAAAAAACGGTGTTGGGCTCTGCATCGATAATATTCTTCCCTCTGTCATTCCCCTTATCGGGTTCTGATTCAGTGTTAGAGTATGCATCTGATTCAAAATCCTTTATCTCGACCACCAGTGACTGCTTGTCCCGACACTCACTTGTGTTGTGAGTGGGGCTCTTATGGAACTCGCACCACTTTCCTGCTTCCTTTTTCAGCTTTGTAGTGTTTCTCTTTGCTTGTGGATTTGGCAATTTTTCTTGAGTCACCATGCCTTGCCTGTGTCCTTGGTTCTACGGTTTGGGGGCACCTTTCCCTTGCTTCTGATTTGCATATCCAAAGTCTCGCTTTTTCTGTTTGAATTTTTGCTAAATTTTGGCAACATACCGATATGTTGTACCAAGCGAAGAGATGTCAAGGAACTCCATTTCTTCCTAAATGCATCTATGTAGACAAATACGGTACTTCAGCACCGAATGTTTCTCTGAATATTTGATACCCAAATTGGTGCGTAGGGTATGGAACAGATTTGTCAGCTCATGCAGTCGTAGGTCTTGATCAACATTTTTTGTGAATTAGTTAGTAATGCTCCTTTGGCACTCGTCTTGTACTGTAAAATATGAACACTGAAAGGTATCCCTTTGTTTATTGAAAACATTTGAAGAACAAAGTGGCATCAGAATTGCAATCTAGGGATAGCTTAATATTGTGTGCATTATTTCCAATAGAAAATTTGACATGCTCCTAAATTTCTCCATTTCCAACATTGCATTATTGTAAATTACAATGATTACAAACTTACAGCACTTCGTTTATTAGAGATATCATGAGATCCTTTGTTAATCCCATTACACTGTCAATGGATCCAACCATTGCTTCCACTAATGGAGAAGTGAGTGGATGTTCAAGAAGCAAGTGGCCTATTAACGTTTTACATGCACATTACTAGAATATATAAAATTTACTGGAGCAAACCTGGTGACAACATGTTATCACTAAAGTTGACTCTTGACTGCAAGAGAGCCAAGCTTAGAGAAATCTTAATGATGTGTAAATCATAGCTCAGAATGAAAGTTTATAAATAGACAAACATTTAAGAGATCAACCAGGGAATGTATCAGCAGAGAATGGATATTAATAAGACATAGCTATGAGCATAACTTTGTGAAAAACATGAATTAGGTTCTGCATCAAGTATTAAAGATAATTGCATACTAATCAAGAGAATCTTTCCATGGATTAATAAAACCACACACAAGATAGAATAATGACACTACGTAATTCAGTTATTAAGAAAAACAGGCTCATATGATCACAATCATTCCAAAATATCTATGCATATTAAGAAAAACAGAGTGTATGTGCATACACGCCCCTGCCTTAGCCCTCGACTGGAAATCTGGGCCTTTACATTACAAAACCATCTATTTTATATAAAAATTACATCAACAAACTCTCAAAAATTAGAAGCAAACAAAGCTATCTAATAATAATAATAATAAAAAGAATCTAGAACTATCTGCTAGAAATTTGGAACTTTAGAAATCTCTTGCCATGTGTAATTTGTGTGTTTGAAAATGATCATTGAGCTCCTAGATATCGGGGATGCTCCTTAATTATTGCTCCAGGTGCTCCTCATATCCTAAAATTTGGGATTAAATGATCATAATGTTGGCTTTGATAACCTTGATGATATGCCAGCTTCTTATATGAAGAAACCTCAGAGATATATGGATCTGCTTCTTTGGTAAATTCTCCTAGCTGTCACATGTTCCTCAGTACCCTACATTCTAGCTAACATTTGACTTACGGATCCTCTCGAATTTTGGAAATGATCTTGATGCTGATCCTCTACGTTCAAAACTGGAAGTGCTCGAATTAATTGACCCAACATATTTCTTTTAAAATATACTCTGCCACCTGATCATTTTAGGCCTAGAGATATGGAGATGACCTTTAACCAACACTAATAGTCTGCCTGAAAAAATGGATCCGATCCTCTGCCTATGGATACTGTTTCTTCTTTGTGGCTTCTATGTGCAACCTAAATTATCCACGCCAGACTCCTCATGAAACCCTATATGATCTGGATTATCGCATTCCTTTTTTGATTTTGCTTGAAACCTCAATCTTCCCTTATATACCTGCAATATTTTCTTATTGGCACCTGGTGACCATATTTCATAAACATATTAATATCTATATATACCAATAATTCCATTATGTTTCTCCATGTGTAAGCTTTGGCACTTGGTTTCACGGGTGGACCCACGAAACTAAAGTAAGCCACTAGCAATCCTAGCAACAAATCCAAAAGCAGCTTGAGGAATTGACAAACTGCCTTCATTCTGCTGGCACAAGATTTCCTTTGGTTGTACTGCATTCTTTAGATCTACCAAATTACAATAATTATTTGCAGTAGTCTGTAAATCGATATGCTCACTAACCTGCTCCAACTGTTCATACTGCTCATGCATATCAAGTCCATCCAACTGGTTGACAATGTCAGGCATTTATGTTATCTCAGAGACTGGAGATAAATGTATAACAATGTCCCCAATAAAGTAGTTGTAATTTGGATGCTCAGCTAGCTCATAGACACTTACTACCTTGTCGCCATCAAATTTGAGTGCATCTTCTGTACAATCCATAGGCTTCAGCCACCTCACTCTTGCTGTGCGCTCCTTTGAATCCACACTTTTCAACATGGACGAAGACTAAGACAAATGGTTAAAGGTTGGTAAAAAAGTCTCATTCCTTTTACAAACCAACGTAACTTATAACTTTATGTGTTAAAGGTAAAACAAACATTAATAAATAATTATTTTAAAATCTTATAAAGAATCTTAAAATAATTTAATTTATATTTATTTATTTATAATATGGTTTGTTTTAAATTTAAATTTTGGGTTGCAATGGTGCAAGAAAAGTTGGCTCACCTAAATTGAATGAAATAGAGGTTTGAGAATATAAACAATTTTGTTGGAGCAGATCTGGTGATAACATTTGGCTCCATCTGGGGATGGCATGCTCCGTGCGAGCTGCCAAGAACAAGCAGACTAGTGTCTTATATCCAATGGGAAGGAGTCTTAATTCCCAATCTATTCCAAACCTTGAAGGCTTGCTCTTCAAACAATATTTAAGTACACTATAAACTGAAACAACCCACTGTGAACTAGATGATCTAAAAACAAACTTCACACTGTAAATTGAGGGAAATCATATGCTTGGGAAGCAAGATTATTTCCTATATTTCCCTATTTCTAACCAAATATGCAACTGGGTCAGGTAAAATCATTCTTCCAATGAAGGCATGCAAGAAACTGATAATCTCTTACTATGGATTTGACAAATGAAGGAACACATGGTATACCAATTTGCAATTTATGATGAAGGAAGAACCAACATTCTTTAAGCACAACCTATCTGACATATATCTTTCTGATAGCTTCCAAATAATCAGCAACAGGGTCATGAAAGATATAAAAATTTACCTTGGACTTGATAGCTTTCTTTTGATCTAAAAGACGTAATTGCTGCTCAGGAGTTTCCTTTGAGTATTTCTCTCCTCTTTCCTTCTCATGTGTGTCATTGTCACATATAGCATCATAATTGAATGGTTTGATAGGTGATTGAGAAAAATGCTCTTCTTAATCAAAATACCTATCATACTCATGATGATCTTTATGAATTCCTAAATTTTGAATATCAGTAACCTCTACTTCATGATGTTCTTCAATCTGCTGGTTGACATTTGATGAAGAAGAAAATATAACAAACTGATTTGATAATTTCTCATCATCATATTTAGAATTGGCATACACCAGTTGATTGTTGAAAAATTCAATATATATAAATTCAGAATTCCTTTCTTCATCACCTAAATTTTCATCATAGATAGGCTGGCCTGCATAACTAGAATGAATAATTTGATCATTTGGACAATTAGAAGCTTCGTGAAAGATATGGGGAAGGATAGTTTCTACATCGACTTTTTCATTCCAAGGCTGATCTCCATCGCTAAAGTCATTTTCAACATGACTTAAAAATCAACATGGTTATCATAATGATCACGAGATTCTTCTTTAACAGAAAAATATGAAAATGTTTCTTTATTTTTAGCACTTTCTAGAACCATAACTTCTTCATTATCTAGTTCTATTTCAATTTTATGGGAAGGCACGTCATCTTGAATATCATTAGAGAGATGATGAAGATTGTGAGGAACAATTTCTTTTCTATTTATATCTTCAATCGCATCATGCAATTTATATTCCTCACAACAATTTTCAAATAAAAACTCATCTGAAAAGTACCTTTTACAGTGCTCATGGAATAATGTATGGAAATTATTCAAGGATAAAATGCTGGAAGGAGGTAATGAGAAATACCATTCATTTGCATCACCATCCAATGAATACATTAACATATTCATACGAACATCCTTGTGCTGTTGATCTAGTAGATTCATGCATTCATGGAACTTGATGAGGTGATCTGCAAGATTATCTTCTTTCCTTTCTCTGAAGATAGGCAGAAAATCTCCCCATTCTATCATAATCGGTACTGGATGTGGGAAACCAGGAACTACTGAAAAAGAGAAAGGTGCAAACCTACGAGCCATAATAGCTTCCATGGTCTTCGGCCTCTTGGACCTTGACATCTTGATCTAGTGGAGTCGCCAATATATTTGTTTGTAATGAAGTTGGAGTCACTGGGTAGAAAACTGTAGTCAAGCTAGTATCCTTCTCTTGTCTACCATCAAGAGTTGGATTTCATCATTTTTATTACTCTCGGGGAAGATACCTTTGTTCCTTCATCCGTGGCAACGACGCCAAAAGATGTTATCACTAAAGTTGACTCTTGAATGCAAGAGAGCCAAGCTTAGAGAAATATTAACAATGTGTAAAGGATAACTGGGAATGAAAGTTTATAAACATACAAACATTTAAGAGATCAAGCAAATGATGTATCAACAGAGAATGGATATTAATAAGTCAGAGCTATGAGCATAACTTTGTGAAAAACATGAATCAGGTTCTGCATCAAGTATTAAATATAATTGCATATTAATCAAGAGAATATTTCCATGGACTAATAATACCACACAAAAGATAGAATAATGACAGTATGTAATTCAGTTATTAAGCAAAACAGGCTCATATGATCACAATCATTCCAAAATAGCTATGTATATTAATAAAAACAGAGTGTATGTGCATACACGCCCCTGCCTCAGCCCTCGGCTGGAAATCTCCCCTTTACATTACAAAACCATATTAATCAAGAGAATATTTCCATGGACTAATAATACCACACAAAAGATAGAATAATGACAGTATGTAATTCAGTTATTAAGCAAAACAGGCTCATATGATCACAATCATTCCAAAATAGCTATGTATATTAATAAAAACAGAGTGTATGTGCATACACGCCCCTGCCTCAGCCCTCGGCTGGAAATCTCCCCTTTACATTACAAAACCATATTAATCAAGAGAATATTTCCATGGACTAATAATACCACACAAAAGATAGAATAATGACAGTATGTAATTCAGTTATTAAGCAAAACAGGCTCATATGATCACAATCATTCCAAAATAGCTATGTATATTAATAAAAACAGAGTGTATGTGCATACACGCCCCTGCCTCAGCCCTCGGCTGGAAATCTCCCCTTTACATTACAAAACCATATTAATCAAGAGAATATTTCCATGGACTAATAATACCACACAAAAGATAGAATAATGACAGTATGTAATTCAGTTATTAAGCAAAACAGGCTCATATGATCACAATCATTCCAAAATAGCTATGTATATTAATAAAAACAGAGTGTATGTGCATACACGCCCCTGCCTCAGCCCTCGGCTGGAAATCTCCCCTTTACATTACAAAACCATCTATTTTATATAAAAATTACATCAAAAAACTCTCAAAAATTAGAGGCAAACAAAGCTATCTAATAATAATAATAATAAAAGAATCTAGAACTATCTGCCAGAAATTTGGAACTTTAGAAATCTCCTGGCATGTGTAATTTGTGTGTTTGAAAATGCTCATTGAGCTCCTAGATATCGGGGATGCTCCTTAATTATTGCTCCAGGTGTTCCTCATATCCTGAAATTTGGGATTAACTCATCATAATTTTAGCTTCAATAACCTTGATGATATGTCAGCTTCTTATATGGAGGAAATTCAGAGATACATGGATCTGCTTCTTTGGCAAATTCTCCTAGCTGCCACATGTTCCTCGGTACTCTGCATTCTAGCTAACATTTGACTTATGGATCATATGGAAATATGGAAATGATATTGATGTTGATCATCTATGTTCAAAACTAGATGTGCTCGAATTAATTGACCCAAAATATTTCTTTTAAAATATACTCTGCCGCCTGATCACTTTAGGCCTAGAGATATGAAGATGACCTTTAACAGACACTAACAGTCTGCCTGAAAAAATGGATCCGATCCTATGCCTCTGGATATTTTTTCTTCTTTATGGCTTCTGCGTGCAACCTAAATTCTCCATGCTAGACTCCTCATGAAACCTTGTATGATCTGGATTATCGCATGCCTTTCTTGATTTTGCTTAAAACCTCAATCTTCCCTTATATACCTACAATATTTTCTTATTGGCACCTGGCGACCATATTTCATAAACATATTAATATCTATATATACCAATAATTCCATTATATTTCTCCATGTGTAGGATTTGGCACTTGGTTTCATGAGTGGACCCACAAAACTGAAGTAAGCCACTAGCAATCCTAGCAACAAATTCAAAAGCAGCTTGAGGAATTGACAAACTTCCTTCATTCTGCTGGCACAAGATTTCCTTTGGCTGGAATGCATCCTTCAGATCTGCTAGATCACAATAATTATCTGCAATAGTCTGTAAGTCAATATGCTCACTAACCTACTCCAAATGTTCATGCTACTCATCCATATCAAGTCCATCCAATTGGTTGACAAGGTCAGGCATTTCTGTTGTCTCAAAGACTGGAGATAAACGTATAACAATGTCCCTAATAAAGTAGTTGTAATCTGGATGCTCAGCAAGCTCATAGACACTTACTACCTCGTCGCCATCAAATTTGAGTGCATCTTCTGGACAATCCATAGGCTTCAGCCACCTCACTCTTGTTGTGCGTTCCTTTGAATCCACACTTTTCAACATGGACGAAGACTAAGACAAATGCTTAAAGGTTGGTACAAAAGTCTCATTCCTTTTACAAACCAACGTAACTTATAACTTTATGTGTTAAAGGTAAAACAAACATTAATAAATAATAAACATAAATAATTATTTTAAAATCTTATAAAGAATCTTAAAATAATTTAATTTATATTTATTTATTTATAATTTGGTTTGTTTTAACTTTAAATTTTGGGTAGCAATGGTGCAAGAAAAGTTGGCTCATCTAAATTGAATGAAATAGAGGTTTGAGAATATAAATGATTTTGTTGGAGCAGATCTGGTGATAACATCTAGCTCCGTATGGGGATGGCATGCTCCCTGCGAGCTGCCAAGAACAAGCAAACTAGTGCCTTATATCCATTGGGCAGGAGTCTTAATTCCCAATCTATTCCAAACCTTGAAGCATTTCTCTTCAAACAATCTTTAAGTACACTATAAGCTGAAACAACTCACTGTGAACCAGATGATCTAAAAACAAACTTCACACTGCAAATTGAAGGAAAGAATATGCTCGGAAAGTGAGATTATTTCCTATATTTCCCTATTTCTAACCAAATATGCAACTTGGTCAGGTAAAATCATGCTTCCAATGAAGCCATGCAAGAAACTGATAAACTCTTACTCTAGATTTGACAAATGAAGGAACACATGGTATAACAATTTGCAGTTTATGATGAAGGAAGAACCAACATTCTTTAAGTACAAACTGTTTGACATCTATGTTTCTCATAGATTCCAAATAATCAGCAATAGGGTCATGAAAGATATAAAAATTTACCTTGGACTTGATAGCTTTCTTTTGATCTAAAAGATGTAACTACTGCTCAAGAGTTTCCTTTGAGTATTTCTCTCCTCTTTCCTTCTCATGTGTGTCATTGTCACATATAGCGTCATAACTGAAGGGTTTGATAGGTGATTGAGAAAACTACTCTTATTCATCAAAATACCTATGATACTCAACCTGATATTTATGAATTCCTAAATTTTGAATATCAGTAAACTCTGCTTCATGATGTTCTTCAATCTGCTGGTTGACATTTGATGAAGAAGAAAATATAACAAACTGATTTGATAATTTCTCAGCATCAAATTTAGAACTGGCATACACCGGTTCATTGTTGAAAAACTCAATATATATAAATTCAGAATTCCTTTCTTCATCACCTAAATATTTATCATAGATAGGCTGGCCTACATAACTGGAATGAATAATCTGATCATTTGGACAATTAGAAGCTTCGTGAAAGATATGGGGAAAGACAGTTTCTACATCGACATTTTAATTCCAAGGCTGATATCCATCGCTAAATTCATTTTCAACATGAATTAAAAAACCAACATGGTTATCATAATGATCACGTGATTCTTCTTTAACAGAAAAATCTGAAAATGTTTCTTTATTTTCAACACTTTCTAGAACCATAACTTCTTCATTATCCAGTTCTATTTCAAGTTTATGGGAAGGCACATCATCTTGAAGATCATTAGAAAGATGATGAAGATTGTGAGTGACAATTTCTTTTCTATTTATATCTTCAATCTCATCATGCAATTTATATTCCTCACAACAATTTTCAAATAAAAACTCATTTGAAAACTACCTTTTACAGTGCATGGAATAATGTATGGAAATTCTTCAAGGATAAAATGATGGAAGGAGGTAATGAGAAATACCATTCACGTGCATCACCATCCAATGAATACATGAACATCTTCATACGAACATCCTCGTGCTGTAGATCTACCAGATTCATGCATTCATGGAACTTGATGAGGTGATCTGTAGGATTATCTTCTTTCCTTTCTCTGAAGATAGGCAGAAAATCTCCCCATTCTGTCATAATCAGTAATGGATGTGGGAAACCAGCAACTACTGAAAAATCAAAAGGTGCAAACCTACGAGCCAGAATAGCTTCGATGGTCTTCGGCCTCTTGGACCTTGACATATTGATCCAATGGAGTCACCAATATATTTGTCTGTAATGAAGTTGGAGTCGCCAGGTAGAAAACTGCAATCAAGCTAGTATCCTTCTCTTGTCTACCATCAAGAGTTGGATTTCATCATTTTTATTACTCCTAGGGAAGATACCTTCATTCCTTCATTCCCAACAATGGCGCAAGAAGATGTTATCACTAAAGTTGACTCTTGACTGCAAGAGAGTCAAGCTTAGAGAAATCTTAATGATGTGTAAAGGATAGCGGGGAATGGAAGTTTATAAACAGACAGACATTTAAGAGATCAAGCAAATAATGTATCAGCAGAGAATGGATATTAATAAGACATAGCTATGAGCACAACTTTGTGAAAAACATGAATCAGGTTCTGCATCAAGTATTAAATATAATTGCATACTAATCAAGGGAATCTTGCCATGGATTAATAAGACCCCACACAAGACAGAATAATGAAAGTACGTAATTCAGTTATTAAGCAAAACAGGCTCATATGATCACAATCATTCTAAAATAGCTATGTATATTAAGAAAACTAGAGTGTATGTGCATACATGCCCCTGCCTCATCCCTCGGCTGGAAATCTCCCCTTTACATTACAAAACCATCCATTTTATATAAAAATTACATCAACAAACTCTAAAAAATCAGAAGCAAACAAAGTTATCTAATAATAATAATAATAAAAAGAATCTAGAACTATTTGCCAAAAATCTGGAACTTTAGAAATCTCATGCCATGTGTAATTTGTGTGTTTGAAAATGCTCATTGAGCTCCTAGATATCGGGGATGCTCCTTAATTATTGTTCCAGGTGCTCCTCATATCCTAAAATTTGGGATTAACTGATCATAATGTTAGCTTTGATAACCTTGATGATATGTCAGCTTCTTATATGAAGGAACTTCAGAGATATATGGATCTGCTTCTTTGGTAAATTCTCCTAGCTACCACATGTTCCTCGATACCTTGCATTCTAGCTAACATTTTACTTATGGATCCTTTGGAAATTTGGAAATGATCTTGATGCTGATCGTCTACGTTCAAAACTGGACGTGCTCGAATTAATTGACCCAAAATATTTCTTTTAAAATATAATTTGCCACCTAATAATTTTAGGCCTAGAGATATGGAGATGACCTTTAACCAACACTAATAGTCTGCCTAAAAAAATGGATCCGATCCTCTGCCTCTGGATATTTTTTCTTCTTTATGGCTTCTACGTGCAACCTAAATTCTCCATGCCAGACTCCTCATGAAACCATGTATGATCTGGATTATTGCATGCCCTTCTTGATTTTTCTTAAAACCTCAATCTTGCCTTATATACCTACAATATTTTCTTATTGGCATGTGGTGACCATATTTCATAAACATATTAATATCTATATATACCAATAATTCCATTATGTTTCTCCATGTGTAAGCTTTGGCAGTTGTTTTCACGAGTGGACCCACGAAACTGAAGTAAGCCACTAGCAATCCTAGTAACAAATCTAAAAGCAACTTGAGGAATTGACAAACTGCCTTCGTTCTGCTGGCACAAGATTTCCTTTGGCTCGAATGCATTCTTCAGATCTGTCAGATCACAATAATTATCTGCAGTAGTCTGTAAATCAATATGCTCACTAAACTGCTCCAAATGTTCATGCTACTCATCCATATCAAGTCCATCCAACTAGTTGACAATGTTAGGCATTTTTGTTGTCTCGGAGACTGGAGATAAACGTATAACAATGTCCCCAATAAAGTAGTTGTAATATGGATGCTCAGCTAGCTCATAGACACTTATTACCTCGTCGCCATCAAATTTGAGTGCATCTTCTGGATAATCCACAGGCTTCAGCCACCTTTCTCTTGCTGTGCACTCCTTTGAATCCACACTTTTCAACATGGATGAAGACTAAGACAAATGGTTAAAGGATGGTACAAAAGTCTCATTCCTTTCACAAGCCAATGTAAC